>RJWJ010010178.1:0-47644 GCA_004363605.1 Indri indri
CCCCAAGGAGGAGGTTGCTTATGGAAATGAGGCTCTACAATGCCACCCCTAAAGGCAAAGGATTCAAATGCATTGTTAAAGTAAACATTAGATAATAATCATAATGATCCCTCGACCATTTATAAAACCTGGTGTCTGAACTGGCCTGGAGGTTGAAGTGTGGACCAAACGGCCCCAAGGAGGCCCTGCTGGCTCAGAAAGAGGGCAGGACTCTGGTTGGCAGGAAATGACATCACTCACAGCCAATCACAGCAGCTGTCCCAGCCTGACAGCCTCTCCCAGCAGCTTTGGGAACGGGGCATGGGGATATGGAAGGTCACAAGTCATGAAACAGTCCCTGCTGCTGTACTCAGTACATTCCTGGGGCAGAGAAGGCCGGGCTTCCTGCAGACCCCACCCAGCCCCGTGCCCTGGTAGGGAAGAGGACCTCAGTAACACTTGTTGAAACCTGGTGGCATTGGGGGAAGGAGCCTGTTTAACTGTAGTTCCTGCACTGGTCAGCAGGGGGACTCAAGAGCCAGGGATGCAATTAAGGTTCTGAGCTAGGGACTCCTCCCCTGGTGTCTAGCCTTCCCCACAGGGCCCCGAAGTCTCTCCTCCTTCCCCCATCCCTCTCCCAATTTAGATACTGCTTTCCCACCCTGCCATGTGCACGTGAGCGCACGCGTGCACACACACTCATCTTGGCTAGAAAAATAAATGGCTTAGCACTCTAGCCCACATCTCTGTGTCCCATTTTTCTAGGGTCCCCCTCTTGCCTGCTCCTGGTCCCCCAGGAAAACTCTTATGGCTGAAGGTGTTGAAATGACTAATTGGATGGAGACAATTATCTTTCTGCTGCTGACGGCAGAGCTGCGGTGAGAAGCGAGTGCCCGTGTGCGTGCCCAGGTGCAGGGCCCACCCCTGTGCCAGGCTTGCACATCTTCCACTCTGGCTCCAGGACACGGACTGTCAGCCAAGGTATCGGGACCACAGGGTCTCTGTGAATTCATCCCAGCCTCCGTTCCAAGCCTGGACATGACCAGTTCCTGGAGGGCCTGCTTCATGGGGCTAGAGTCTTTGGGGCCCACAGGGGAGCACCCTGGAGAAGGATTTCTTCCCAGAAAGGCAGCCAGGCTGGAAGGAAGGGGTCATTAAGAGGTAGCTATAGAACATTCCACAGATCCTGCTGTGGTGGAGGTGGGGGTAGGCACCTAGCCCTGCTGGGCCCTGGTGGGGCCAGTTCTGCAGAGCTAGTTGTTTAGGGAACTAATTATTAGGCAGCCGTGGTCTCAACAGGACACGGAGATGTCCAAAGAGGGCCGGGGCCCAGGGGGAGCTAGAAGGGGCAGCCTCACCTTCCAGGTGGCAGTGTTCCTGCGGAAATAGGCGAACATCCTAGTGAACCAGTTATAGATCTCATTCAGGGTCAGCTGCCTGTCGGGGGTTTCCAGGATGGCCTGCGGGCAAGGAAAGAGCAAAGGGAGCCTCAGCCTGGGCCTCAAAGGGTCACAGCAGCCCTGTGCTCTCCCCCAGGTTCCCTCCCTGGCACCTGGCCCCAGCTCACGCGTGAGCAGGAGACCCGCGGCAGAATGCACGGGTGAGAGGGTGGGTGGGTGCCTGCAGCCCCGAGAGTGGCAAGCTGCCCAGCCCGGCTGAGGCTAATGGCGCCTCCAAGGGCCGCACACTGGTGCAAGGAGCACAGACGCTGCTCGTGGAGGGAAAATGGCTTCAGGTGCCCTGCTCTGCACTGAGGATGAGGATGAAAGCAGTGTTCCTGGAATGGAGATGTCCACAGGGTGGAGGCTGTTTGGAATCTATGCTGATGTTGGCAAAGGGCACTCTAAGCCGAGGACAGTGTGTGAGAATGCGTGTGAAGGTGTGCGTGCCCGTGGGGGAGCATCAGAGAGGACATACGTGTAAACGTCTGTTCCTGTGTGAGTGTGACTATCATGTGAACACTGAGGACATGAGGGCTGTGGATGCCGGGAGGGAGCAGGGGTGCAGGTGTGCGTGTGTGTGCGTGTGTGAGTGAGAGAGAGGGGGTGGCTCTCAGGGAGCGTGTGAACATGAAATGCACACGTGAATGGCACAGCAGCGTGAGCGGTGAGGAGCAGCTGTGTCCCAGAGACACGTCGTGTGAGCAGCAGGCCGACTGAGCCGAGGCCTGCGGGAGAGCCTGGACAGCAGAGAAGGAAGACACTGGTGTGCAGGGAGAGGACGAGGGGTCCCTGGCCCCAGGACCCACCTGCGGGCCAGACCGGGCTAGGGTTCAGCCTGTGTGCCATTCCCCACCCTCCGCCACCTTTCGTGCTCACCTGGCGGATGAGGGAGGCGTAGGTGAAGGGGGGCCTGACGTCGGCGTTCTTGTAGAACTCGTGATTCTGCGCCAGCTCTGGGGGAGACAGGCAGAGGACCAGGTGGCCAGATGGGGAGGCCCAGCCTAGGGAAACCACCCCTCCCCGAGGCGGCCCTGCAACCCCAGCCTGCCCTCACCTGAGGAGATGGGGGAACAGAACTTGTCACTGCTTCTCCGGCGGGCAGGGCCCCCGCTGTGTAGGGAGGCAGAGTTGAGGCCAGGGGGCCGTAGGGGGGTGACAGGGGCGGCGGCCGAGGTTGGGGGGTGCACGAGGCCATCTGGGAAGGAGTCTGCTGCAGAGACGGTCACCTAAGAGAATGAGGAGCCGGGAACCGGGTTCAGCTGTGAGCAACGGGGAGGGTGCTGAGAGCAGCACCCAGGGCGGGGGTCCTGAGGGTGGGGGCTTGTGGAGGGGTGCTGGGAGGCAGGGAGGGGAGCGTCACTCACTGGCTGGCTGAAGGGCTTGGGCTCGGAGGGCCGCATGTGCAGGTGGGCCATCATGGCCTGCAGCCGCTCACTCTCCTTGGCGAGCTGTGAGGGTGCAGAGGCAGGAGGTGAGCAGGAGGCCCGCCCTGAGCGGCAGTGGCTCCTCTTCCCCGCATCCCACCCACCTCCACCAGGCTCCACAGAAAGCCCTTGCTCCAACCCGACTGGCTCCACGCCTCAGCATCCCAGCTCCCTCTGGCCCCTGCCCCCCTGGCCCCTCCATGCCCTCAAGGCCAGGGCCCAGGCCGCCGGCTCGATGAAGCCCTCTGGACCATGACCGTCAGAGCCTTCCCGTGTGTCCAGGCTCCAGGTCCTCGCCGCCTCTACACATGGGGGGCCTCCTTCCTAACAGCACACGCCTGTCCTCCCCAAGGTGGGCAGAGGCTGTGGCTGAGCGACACCAACAGCCGTGCCTAGAGCAGTGGCACTTGTGTGTGCCGGCCTCGCAGACTGAATGGAGATGCAGGAATGGATGAATGACTCACTTGCCCCATTCATAAATTCAATAGGTCTTTCATGGCTACCCCCTCCCGGCAGGGCGCTCTGCTTGGAGCCCAGAGGAAATGGGTAAGTATCGATTGGCTGACCGATGGGCTGTTACAGAGCGTAGCCTGAGAGCCAGACCACCAGGGTTCTAATCCCGGCTCTGCCACTCACGAGCCGAGTGACCACAGGCAAGTTATTACTTTAGCTCTCTGTGCCTCCGTTTGCTCCATCTGTAAAATGGGGACAATAAGGGTACCCACCACAGAAGGTTGCGAGGACTCCTTGAGCTAAATAGATTTAGTACAGCACAAAGAGGTGCTCGACATGTTAGCTGTTAATATCATTTTTGTTGTTTCTATGTAGCGTGAGTCTCTTCTGGACCTCCCAGCAGAGACGCCCCAACCTTGGGTACCCCTCAGAAGCCAGCTGTCCTCACCTCACAACCATGGTAATTAGGACCTAGAAAGCATAAGACGGTGGCTTTGACCATAGGACCCTCCCTTGAGGCCCCCCACCAGAGCCCTCCTAGAAAGTCAGTGCTGTGGGCAGGCAGGGGCCGAGCCACTGTGTCCCTCCCCAGCGTCCCCCGGCCACACCTGGATCTCCAGCTGCTGCACCACCTGCATCTGCACCCGGCACTGGGCCGTGCTGCGGTCGTCCAGGGCGTGCTCTGTGTTGAGGTGTCTTCGAGGAGAAGGCAGGAGAGAAAATTGGCTGGGGTTTTCCCGCTGTCACCACCCTCCCAGCCCAGCCTCTAATCCCACCCACAGCCTGAAGAGCAGACAGACAGATACAAAGAAGAGAAAGAGGTGGAAAAACGGGGCAAGGGAGGAAGGCTTCTCCCTTCTCATCAGCTTCCTTTGATGTCTTTGCTAAAATCCCAGCTACAGAGAGATCTAATTGCAAATGAACTAATTAAGTAAACCTCTGACGAAGCGTGAAAACAATTTGTTTGACCCTGATGCTGCAAGGGTCTGGGAGACGGTGGAGTTAATCAGTCAGTGACAGAGCCTGGCACGGCTGTGGCAGCTGGCCGCCTGCTGCCAGCCGCCTGTCTGCCTCCCGCCTGCCTGTCCGCGGGCCCTCCTGTCACTCGGTCATCACTCTCCAGGGCTACCTCTGGAGGGGAGCTAGGGAGGGTGGTGGGTGGAGAAATGCTCATATTTGTCCTCTCCTTTTCCTCCTGCCCCCCACCTGTTCTGGAGATGGGGTGGGGAGGACGGGGACCTGAGAGTACAGACAGGGGGGAGGCGGGTGAGCAGGGATAAGCTGGGGACTGAGGCCCCAGGAGGGCAAGATGGGCAGCAGGCTCGGGGGAGGCCCTGTGGGGAAGGCTGCTAGGGGAGGGGCTGTGGTGACACCTACTTGATAAACTGGCCCAGGTCTTCACACAGGGTCTCACAGCCTGGCCACTTGCACTCTCCATGTCCATACAGCGGGTGGGAGCCAGGGGTCTCCTCGTGGGAGGAGCTGGGAGGGCAGGAGGGAGGTGGTGGTCAGAGACCCTGAAGACCGCAGCGGCCCTGGGCTCAGCTCAGCACCAGCTCCCCTGCTGGTGATGTTTCTGCCTGACACAGGGTTCCCAGGGGCTAGGCACAACTGTGTGTGCCCTGGGAGAGGGGTGGACTTTCGGGTCCCTGAGCTCCAGCCCCTCCCTCCCAGTCCCCACAACGGGCACCACCCTTCCAGGTCCAGGTCTGCCCTCAGGCAGGGATGTGGCGCCCCCTCCCAGCCTGGGCCCCTGTACCTGTCTCTCCGAGATGTGAGCACAGTGGGCTGTCCGTTGGGCAGGGTATGGTGGGAGAGCGGGGGTGAGACCTTGGGGGGAGCGGCGAACGAGGTAGCGGTGGCAGCTGTGCCAGTGAGGTCCAGCCCCTCCTGCTTGACACTGTCCTCGGCAGGCTGCCCGGGGGTACCTTCGCCCTTCCACAGCTGGGGCAGGTCCGTCGGGCACACGGCTGCTGCGGGAGAGACCGAGGAGGCTGGCAGGGCCCCAGGAACACACTCGGCCTTCCACCTCACCCCTGGGAGCAGGGGCTGCCAGCTTGCAGGTGCAGAGAGGGCTGAGGGCCTGGGTCTTGGAGGGGAGGGTGGCAGATGCTCACCTTGCGGGAGGGTCTGGAGGGGCCCCGAGGCTTGGTTGGGCTGCAGGCTGACCAGCCCCTGCCTCTGCAGGTTGAGCAGGTGCTGCTGCTGCAACTGTTGCATTTGCAGGAGCTGCTGCTGGAAGGCCAGCTGCTTGTTCCCCAGTGCCTGGTGGGGGGCCCGAGGGGGCGGGCAGAGAGGGGTGCCGTCAGCCTCAGGCATGCCATCTGGCCCCCACCCTGCGGCCACCCCCTCCCAGGGCCTGTCAGCCCCTGGCGCTGTCGTTGTGGCGTCTGTAGCTGCAGCGTCTCTGCTCCCGGCCCAGCTTCCATAGGGCTGCATGCCTCCTTGCAGTAAACACACGCATGCACGCACGCACGCGCGCAAACACACACAGCCAGACCCAGACACGCAGCACTACGCCCTCCCTCCTCCCGCCTGCCTCCTCCCGCCGCTTCAGCTCCCGCCACAGCTGTGTGCGCCTGTGTGCGCCTGGGGGGCTCATCACAATGATCGATGAGCTTGTCAGATTCTGGGGGCCACTCCCGCCTGGAGGGCACCCTTCCCACACGCCCGGGGTGCCCCCCTTTTGCTCTGGGGAGGGAGTTTTCTCCCCCCGCCCTCCAGCTCATCTCCTCTCTTGCTTTTTAGATAAAGAGAATCAAGGAGTCTGACGGACTCCCTGCGACCCAGGCTCAGGGCACAGTCATCGCCACTGCCCAGGCGCCCCGCACGTGCCGGCTCGCTCGCCCGACCCCTCCCCCATTCACACAGGCACTGACAAGTCAGGCTGTCAGCAAGTCTTTCTGAGCCCTGGGAGCCAAGCATATCGGGGTGTTTGGGAGGCAGGGACGTCTCTGCCTGCCTGCCCGGGGGTGGGGCAGGGGGCTGGCTGTTCAATAAGGTGACAAGAACATAAACCCAGCCTAGACACCTGCAGGCAGGTAACACACCAATTACAAGCCAGCTGAAGGGGAGACTGAGGGTTCGAGGGAAGGCCTGGGCTTCAGGGCAGCCATCTGGGAAGAGGCAACTTAGAACGCAGGGCTGTGGCGTGGGCAGCAGGAGGGGGACGCATGAATGGGGCCCGAGGAGGGGCCTGGTACGGGAGCTCAGATGGGGCAGGGGCGCAGGCTGGGAGCTCTGGGAGGATCCTTGTGGGTAAGGTTGTGGAGGGGCTCGGAGAGACATTACGAGGTGGGGCGGGCAGTTTGCTGAGGGACTAAAAGAGTCTCAGGGCAGGTGTGGAGGGCTGAATGCTGGGTCGCTAAGGGACAAGTGGGCAGGAAGATGGCATGGCCACGAGGTAGCTGGACGTGAGTGTGGACCATCAGACATCACATACTGATGACGACACACACGTAAGTGTCCACACGCACGTGCACAGAGACAACGCAAGGCAAGGAGAGAAAGAGTGCGGGGGAGAAGGAGGCACGCAAGCGAGCTGCCATCCTCATCCCCCGGCACTGCTCCCCCCATCCCCTCCCCCAGCTTTTCGCTGATTTTCCTACTGTTCCCACAAGGCGATTCCCTCCACACCACTTCTGGACTCCCAGCCTCTGGCCAGGAGGGGCTGGGGCTGGGTGACGGGCTGTAGGGGATGCTGGCTGTCGTGGGGGCTGCGGGAGCCCTCTCACCTCTTTGGGTTGCTGCTTGCCAGCTTGCTGCTGGGTGAGGAGTTGCAGGTGGAGCTGCTCTTGCTGTTTCTTGTAGTATTCCTGCAGCTGGGGGTGGAAGGTAGGGGTGGGAGTGGATTACCACCAGCCGGGGACTGTGGACCCCCACAACCACCCCAGCCCTGTCCCATGTGGGCTCTTGGGGGCAGTTTCATTTCTCTACCCAGTCAGCCCTGAGGGTCCCTGAGCAGGGCCGGGTGCAGAGGGAGAGGAAGGCTCATCCCACAGCTCTGAACCCCCTGCTCTTGGTGATCTCCGAGTAGGTCACTGGGACAAGGTGCCAGGGTGTTCCAGTACTTTGCCCTTCCCTGGAGTTCAGCAGACAGAGTGGGGCTGGCAGCAGGGAGGGCATGCTGGGAGTATTGTGGGGGCAGGGCTGCTGGGAGAGAGGCCTGACCTCTGACCTCTCCCAGCTGTCCTGGAGGAATGCAGATCAGTCTGGCCCGAGCAGTCCCTCAGGTTTCTCCCAGCGCTGGTCCTCAGTGGTGGTAAACAGCCCGGGAGAGGGAGGCTGGGCAGAGGAGGGACCGGGCTGTCTGTCCCAGGGTGGACTCACCTGCTGGAGCATGAGGGCTTGCTGCTGCTGGAGCAGGGCCTGCAGCTGCGGCGGGGACAGAATCTGCTGCATCTGCTGCGGGGTGAGCATCTGCGGTGACATCATGGCCACCGAGACAGGCACCTGCGGGATTCGGCCGTTAGCCTGCTCACCTCGATCCCACCCTGGTGAGAGGCAGCACCCAGGGCCCCACCACGGCATGGCAGAGGGGCTCTGCCTCCCTGCTCTGTTTGCCTTGTCTCTAACATGAAAATAGCAATAGTGCCTACCCCTTAAGGTTCCCATGAGAATAAATAAGTTAATACTTAAGGCAGAGCCTGGCACACAGCAAGCGCTTATAAGGGTTGGCTATTATCATAGGGTGCGCTGTCCTTGGGGCAGGATTAGACCCGAGTGACACTGATCCGTAGAACCCACGCTTTGGAGGGTTTCTACTCCTTCCTCTTGCTTGGTCTGCTCTGAGAGCGCTACCTGCAAGGTGACCTGGCTGGGAGGGCAGTCTACAGCCATCAGAAGGATTCAAAAAGTGCCCACCTGGCAGGAGGACCTGGACCATGGCCCCGCTCACACACACGTCACACTCTCCAGCACACCTGTCTAGATGGCACACACACACAATGGCCCAGGGCTGAAGCCCAGGGAGTGCTGCTGGCACCGTCCTTGTCCTGGTGTGTGGGCATGTGGGTAATTTTGTCTACGGTGAGGCAGAAGGAACAACAGGCAGGGAGTTAGGAGGGCAGGCTTCTACTCCTGGCTCTGTACTGAACTTACTGTGTGACCCTGAGCAAGTCATCTGCCCTCTCTGGGCTGTCAGTTTCCTCAAACAAAAAACACAGGGATTGGGCTATAAGAGAAGACACCTTCTAGCTGGAATATTCAGGCTAGAAGTAGAGCAGCTTTCTGTCCCCTGCCCTAGGTTAGGCCTCTATAGGAGGCCCCGGGAATCCAGCCGCAAGGAAAAGGTTCAGGGGAAAACAATGACATCATTCTTTTCCCAGCCCCACCTCCCCTGAAACCCCCAGGCTTGTGCAGTCTCGGCCAGGCAGGTCTAGGCCCCTACGTTGTCTCGTTCCCCTGTTTTAGCAGGACAGTGCCCTGTTGGGGTTGTCTGCCACCCCCACCACTCTGTGAGCCTCACGTACATAGGAGTCTTGTCCAACCCCCTCTCACTCCCAAGTCCTGGCAGAGTGCCCAGCACACAGTAGGTACTCACTAAGTGTTTGCTCCCTGGGCTGAAATGCCTTCCCCAGCAAATCAGAGGCCCTTCTGCTGGCCCTGGGGCAGGAAGAGGGGGGTATGGGGCCAGCCCAGTCGGGGAGGAGTGTGCAGGGACTTGTCCTGGGTGGTGACAGGTTAGGTTCCCAGGGGACCCTCCCCCCAATCTCAGCCCCACCTGTGGGGCAGGGGAGGAGGAGCCGGTTCTCGTCCTAATCCCTGGCAGGGGCAGGACTCAGCCTTGAACCACCCCTTAAGCCACGGATTAGGAAATCCCCAGGCAGAGGAGCAATGAGGGAGGGACAGTGAATCCAAGGATATCGGGGAACCCTCACCACCCGGAACTCTCCTCGCCCATCCATAACTAGAGGCTGTGACCCACCCTGGGCCTTACTCCTTTATCCCGGGCCTGGCAGGTGTAACACCTAGCTTTTCAGTAAGGCACACACCATGTGAATGAAGGCTCCCAGGGACCTCTGATCCAGAGGGGGATGTGCCACATCAGCCCTTAGGAGTGGTTTTGTCTCTTTTTCACCCCTGTTTCTACCCATGCGATCAGAGAGGTCTAGTGGCATTAAGGGGCAGGGTTGGGATTCAAGCCAGGTGTGTGTACTGCATGGTTCCCAGGTCCCACACTGCCTGCCCCAGCCCCAGGGCAGGTGTTGAGAAGGGTCAGGGAGGGCACATGCAAATGGGACGTCTAGGGGCCAAGGGGCCAATGAGGCTGAGCCCACAAAGGCAAACTTCCCTCTCTATAGTTGTATCCCGGAAGGACTCTGCAGGAAGCCCAGGTGCAGGGTTGTGTGGTCCTTGCTCCCTGAGGGGGGCTTGGGTTGGGGGCAGACAGACTCAACCCCTTTGCAGAGCCAGACTGTGTCTGTTGTTGGCCGATCCAGAGGCAGCTGGAGTGGCTGCTCAAACGGCTTGGGTTTTGCCATCCAAAGACTTAGGATGCAAACCCTAGGCTAGGAGTGTCCGACACGGAGCAGGTACCAGGACTGTCCTGTCTTTCCTCCTCCCATGGCGGTGGTCAACAAAGAGAGGCGTCGTGGTGGTGGAGAGCCCACAGCCCTGATTTCTCAGTCGGGTGAGCCCAGTTCTTGTCCCTGATATTTACTACTCTTGGAAATCACCGAGCGTCACTTCCCTGTCTGCTGACTGGGGTCTGGGGCACCTGCCCTGCCCGCATCACATGATGGCATCCCACGATGGCATCACGCGATGGCACAAGAGGGTGTTGCTGACAGCTTAGGACATGCCAGCACTTGGCTAGCCTTTTATGTTAGCTTTCTATGTTAACCCTGCATCTCCAGAGCAACCCTGTGAGGTGGGACCATCGTCATCGCCATTTCACAGATGAAATGAGAAAACTGAGGCCAAGAGAGGCCAAACAGCCCGCCCTGCCCCGAAAGGACGAGAGAAGTGGTCAAAGTGATTGGTATGCTGATAAATTCTCCCTAAATGTAAAGAAAATCACTCTTTAAAACACTCTGGATCTCCCCTTTTCCCTCTTTCCTGTCCTTTCCCTCCCCTTCTGCCCTGTTGTGCCCTGGGGCGCTGCATGGCAACGGTCACTTAGGACCAAAGTGGGGGAACTGAGGCCTGAGGGCCACACGTGACCTTCTGGGTCCTTGACTGCAGCCTTTTGACTGAATCCAGACTTTACAGAACAAATCCTTTTAATGAAGGGATTTGTTCTGTGAAGTTTGGATTTGTCGAGGGGTCACACTCAGGGATCTGGAGGGCCACAGGTGGCCTTGAGGCTGCAGGTTCCTGGCTGTCGTCTCAAGGCGGCCCGATGGGGTCAGGAAGGGCCAGTGAGGTGGCTGCCACATGTGGATCTCCCAAGCTGGCGGACCCCATCCACCTCCCGCCTTGGGAAGGTGGGGTTCTGAGGACTGAGCTGGAGCTGCTTTGGGGTCCCCACTGACCCCTCGCCAGGCTGGGATGCGGCAGGATGGGCGCTCTGCAGCTAGTAGGCTCAGCAGGGCCCGTGAGTCACCATCTGGAGAGCAGCCAGCGCAGCTAGCTGCTTCCTAGAGCCCTGCAGCGTGAACCTGGGCCAGTGCCGGCAGCTGCCCCAGCCCCTCCCTCAGGGACCCTGCTCAGACCCCTGCGCCCTCCGCCCACCATGAATACAGTGAGCTCAGCTGGATGGCGTTACTGGAAGGAATAGAGACAGTACCTGGTATAAAGGGAGCTTATTTGGGGTCTGAGGGTGGAGATGGAAGCAATTTGGTGCCAGAGTCAAGGAAACAAATTCAACTTTTTAAGTATGGGGTCTGGAGTTGCTGGGGGAGTGGGGAGCAATGTGGTGACATTAGGCTGGAGCTTGGTTTGAACTCCCTTGCACATGGCCAGAAGGAAGTCCTCAGACTAACTCTGGGCTGCAGGTGCAGCAAGAGAGAGAGAGACAGGGCTAGAACATGGAGAACAACTTCTGGAAACGCCGGGTAGGGGGCAGAGTCCAGGGGCCTGGCCCTAGCCACCTCCCCTCCACCCCAGCCACCTGTGCTGCCTTCTGCGATGGACCTCTTCCTGCTGGGGCCCAGGCCTGCACGCGGCCAGGCCAGCCCGCTGGGCTGGAGCTGGGGCCCTGAGATGGTTTGGGAAATTCTCGTGAAGCTGGCTGTGGAGGAGAGGGGTGGTGGCTGTGGCAGGAGGGCGTGGGCAGGCGATGGTGCTGGAAGCGGAGCAGCAGCATTCCATGGGGACCACTGGGAAAGGGGCTGCTATTGATGTCCCTTCATTACCCGTTTCACTTGGGCTCCAGTCAACAAAATGCAGTTTTACGCTTGAGTGGGGAGCCTGGCCCTCGAGCTCCTCTATCCCTCCAGCAGCCTTGAGCTCACAGAAAAGCTATTTCTAGGCCCTGCACCCTACTTGGGGACACAGGTCCCACCTTTTCTTGGAGACTGTAAACTTAGGGGTGGAAGGCAAGGAAGGTATGCAGGCTGGAGGAGAAAGACAGGGATCCACAGTCAGGCTCCGGGGGAAACTCAGATGTGGCCCCAAGAACCCCCATCTCCCTGAGACCCAGGGAGCCATCGCCTGGGTCTCTCTACCTGGGAACCATGGTGTCCACTCTTGTGCTAAGCGCCAGGGAGCATCGCAATGCAATGATTGCAAGTGTGAGTCCTGGAGCTAGCTGTTTGGGTTCAAGTCTGGGCTCTGCCCCCTATTCGCCGTGTAACTTCGGGCAAGTTCCTTAACCTCTCCAGGCCTCAGTTTTTCTTCATTGCAAGATGGGGCTAATGGCAGCACCTATCCCGTAGGACGAGATGATACTTGTGAAGTGCTTGGTGCCTGCCTCGTGGTAAGCACTCTGCAATGTCAGTGGTTAGTCTGGGAAGGACTCAGTAAGTATTTGTTGAATGAATGAATCGATCTATCAGTTCGGGGAGGAAGGAGGCAAGGAGAGAGAAGGCCTGAGGACAGGATCATTTCATCTGTCTCTTTGACCCCAAACCTCTAGATCTCCCTCATTTTGGAGGGGGAGGGTCTCCTAAGGAAGAGTCCACAGCCTCTCTTCCTCCCTCCAGGATCTCGGCTCTCCTACTTTTGACACCATGCTAGAAGGTCTTTGTGCCTGACTCAGCCCCTCTGACTACCACCAAGCTCCCTCCCTCCTGCCTTGGGTCGGCAGGCTCTTCCTGGTCTGGGGGAACATTCCTGTTGCCCAGCCTACCCCTCCTTGTTCTTAGAGGAAGGCACAAAGCTGGGCCCAGGGTGGGGAGGATTCAGAGACGTAGCCCCAGGGCCACTACAGACACAGGGAGTGTATATGAGGGTAACTAATTCAGAGAGACCCAATCCTGACACCACACATGCATGAGAACCTTTTACATCATCCTAGTGCATTCCAGAACTTTCTCTTCCTCCCTTTATTGATTTTCCAGATTTTGTCCTCCCCTCCTCCGCTCCGGGTCCACTCCAACTCCTCCCCTTTGAGGGTTGTCTCATTAGGTTCAAGATTTTTAAGAGGGCTACCGCTGAGGCTGCACATCTGTCCGGCACCTTGAACTTTTCCAAAGCACTTTCCGAACGTAAACTCATTTTATATAAAACCCAGACACTTTGTCAGAGCCCTGGAATCTCCCCCAGGACAAAGCCGAGTCCTGGGTCCTTCTCTGAGCACCTGCACCCCACCCCACCCTCCTCGCCTCCCTCAGCTCCGACCCCAGACTCCAGAGCGCCTGTGCCTCAGGATCCCTGCTCAGGCTCCAGCTCACCCTTCCTCCCTTAGATAAACTTCCTTTCAAAGCCCTGCTTAATCCTCTCCCCAGTTCCAAGCCTCCCCCGCGGCTGTGGGGAGGGTGGGGAGGATGCCGGGCTGTTGGCAGAGGGGGAGGGGAGCTGCTGCCCGAGTTGTGACCCAGCCCAGACTCAGACTGCAATTCTCCCAAGTTCTTTGTGACACAAAAGGTAAACAGAAGGCCTGGGTGCCCCTCCTCTCGCCCCCGTCCCCTCCACCCCTTCCAGATCTCCCCTCCCCCAGCCAGCCAGATGGGCTGGCAAGCTGGGGGGAAGGGAGAAGGGGAAAAAAGGGCAGATTGTGCAAAGAAAAACAAAAGAGACAGAGAGACACCAAGAGACAGGAAATGTGGAGAGACTGGAGAGAGTCAGTGGGGGAGAGATAAGGGGGAGACCAGGTGACCAACTGTGGCGACTGGGAGGGGCCAAGACCCAGACACGGAAACAGAGAGGGACAAAGTGACCCACAGGGACACAGACACAGGAGAAGTGACCGAGAGAGAGACCCTGAGGGGAAGAGGCAGGGGAGAGGAAATGGGGAAAGGTGTACAAAGACAGCAAGAGCTGCAGACAGACACCAACTCGGATTGACAGACACAAAGAGAAAGAGGCTGAGCGAGGCAAAGACCTGGCCGTTCAGGTGGAGACCAGAGAGAAAGTGGAAGTCTCTTCGCCCCACCCCTGCAGTGACTGAATTTCCTTCGGGAAGGCTGCTCGCTTTTTGGCATTGGGGGCTGGCAAGAGCAGTTTTCCAAGGGATCCCTGCCCTCCCTCTGTGCCAGGCCCACCCTCTAGACCTGGCCTGAGCCCAGCCCAGCCAGCAGGGTGCCCTCCTCCTCACCTGCACGGCAGAGGCAGACTGCTTGCTGTCATTGTTCCCCGGGGAGCTCAGGCCTGAGGCCTGCTGCAACAGGAACTGCCGGGCCACCTGGAGAGCCTGTAAGACAGGGGCTGAGTCAGTGCGCTCTGCCCCAGCAGTGGCCTGAGAGGCTGGGTGGGATCCAGGACTCAGGGAGAGTTTGGGGTGCCAGTGGGGAGGAACTCTGGGTACACTGGAAGGTCCTGGGGGTGAAAGAGTCACGGATCCAAATGCGCTTGGGGAAAGGACAGGGGTAGGAGTCAGGAGAGCTGTTGGGGTTCAGGGATCAGAGCCTTCAGGGACTCGTCCTTGTTAGGACTCAATGGGGATGGCAAATGGAAGGGCCAATGGTCAAACATGACTCTAGGATAAAGTACGGGGGGTGGACTCGGGGCATTAATAACAGGTACTATTGTTGAGCATCTACCGCGTGTCAGGCACTTTACAGGCAACAGCTTATTTAATCCTTCCCTGTAAGGCTGTGAGGTAGGGATTATTAGCCCCCATTTTGCAGATGAGGAAACTGAGTCTCCAGGAGGTTAAGAAATTTGCTCAAGATCATACAGCTAGGAGGAATCACAGCCAGGATTTGAGCCCAGGAACCTGGCTCTGAGACCATCTGCCTTAATGGGTGGTCAGGCTGGGGGCTAAAGGAATAGCATTCGCTATGGAGACAGAGCACACATTGTGGGGGATGAGGGTAGAGTCAAGGGGTCAGTGGCACAGGCTCTGAGCACTATATGGCTTTCTGAGTTCAACAAGTGTGGGTGCAAGGCACTGTGGTGCTGTGGGAATTGGGTCAAGTCCTGAAGGATGTCTGAACTATCAGCACAGATGCATGGACCACAGTGGCTTGGACTGGACTCTGAGCCAGAGGGGTCACAGGAGTGGGAAGTTTATGGAGTTTGCAGGAGGAGCAGCTCTGGCAGGTCAGTGTGACAGTCAAGGAGTCAGGGGGCCCAGAAAATTCTCCATACGGCCAGCCAAGCCTTCTGTGCCCTCACTCTGGGTTAGTGGGGGGTTCACAGGCCGGGGATGTAGGAGCCTGTCCTGAATCCACATTCCAGGAGCACAAAACCCATCTGTCCCCAGGTTCCTCAAGATGCCTATGGGGGTAGAGCCGTTGTGCCCAGGCCCTTGACAGGGGGTCCTGGCATTAGGCAGACTTGGGTTTCAGTCCCAGTTGCTTGGCTTATGAGCCGTGACTTTGGGCAAGTTATTCCACCTCTCTGTGCTTCCGTCTCCTTATCTGCAAAACTGGGACGCTACCCATCTCCGAATTACTGGGGGGATTAAAGGACCAATGCCTGGCACCTAGTTGGCATTCGGGAAGTGTTCACTCCCTTCCTTTCTCATTAATCTCTCAACAGTTCTCCACTTCACTTCCTCCGGCCTCTCCCCCACACAGCCGCGTGCCCCGCGCTCGTCAGACAACGCGCCCACTTGTGGCTCACTCGCGCGTCTGTCCACACGCTCCTGTTTTTGCTCATGAGGGCTTCTAGCCTCCGGCTCCACCACAAGCACCTTCGAGGCAAAGCCTTTTAAGGTGGGACAGGGCTGTGACACTCATGGCTCAGTAAGCGAACGTGGTGACCGTGGTGTGCCGAGCACACAAGCGCAGCCACCTCGTGCCCGTGCTGAACGCCGAGCCTCCCGCCTAGTTTACCTCGGGATGGTGTCTACACGGGCACTACCCGCTCCTCACGGCCCCCGCCCGTGGCCTGGACTTCCGGTGGGCGGCAGGAGGGTCCTTCTCTCCAAGGTTCACTTCCGAAAGTAGAAATCTGACCTTTCTAAGTCAAAAGGCTCTGAGGAGCCGTGGAAAGGGGTCGGGAGGTGGGGTAGAGCGGGCGGGAGAGGCAGGGAGAGGCCAGGTGGTCATCAGGACGGAGGCCCTGCAGCTGCCACCTTGTTCTCACTGACCCCTCCAGGTCTAGTGACAGATGTTCTTTGTCCTCCAAAGGTGGAGGTAGGTGGAGGGGGCACAGGGGTCCAAGGCCAGGGGCCAAGGCTGGCGGAGGACGATGGCTCAGAGGAGCTGGGCAGCCCAGGGGCCCAAAAGGGGCACTTTGCGGGCGGCGGGTAAAGCAGCCCAGATTGGGGGGGCAGTTGGGGAGGGACTTCCGGGGAAGCTGGGGCGAGAGCGCTGCTCAGTCTCCTGGGGTGCATGGGGGAGCGGCCAGGGGAGTTGAATTCACTCCCCATAACTCTCTTAGTCTGTGGTCCCCTGGAGCATGAAATTACATGATTTACAGGAAAAAAGGACAGGGCCTTGCAATCTCATTCCTGTGAGACCTCCCTACCTGTGACAGGCCCTTCCTCCCCCCGCAACCCCACCCCTGCCTCCAGGCTTCCCTCCTCTTCCTCCTGCCCGCCTAGGTCCCTGCTGGTAGGCCAGGTGAGCGAGAGCCAGGCAAGAGCTCAGGCCAGGCCAAGGCTGCCCCTCCCTGACTCCCCACTCTGCCCTCCACTGCACAGTCCTCAAGCACTGCTTCACTCACCCACTCCTTCCTTTACAGTTGTGACATCCTTGCTGGATGCTGGGGACCACACTAGGCGCCGGGATAGAGAAGCAGAATATGGTCTCTGCCCCCCGGGTTCACAGTGGGTTCTGTGATGACAGACTCTGATACAGAGACTGCTAAGGAGCTGGTCAGCCTGAAGCGGGGCTGGGCACCAGGGCCCAGAGAATGGCTTCCTCTGCCTGGGGAAGTCTGGGAAGGCTTCCCAGAGGAGGTGGCAGCACTAACTGGAGTCTGGCCACCTCAAAGGTGAGTTCACCAAGTGGACAAGGAGGGTCACATCTATCACTCTGCAGTACCAGTTGTGTCTACACTGCCTGCTGGCACTGGGGCCTGTAGATCACGGGACTGCCCACTACCTCTGAGATATGGGGGAAATAATGGGCCCTGACCCACACAGATCCAACCAGACTGGAGCCTCCTTGAAAGCACAGATGTTGTCAAAGGCAGCTGGGAGCCCCACCCCAGCACATAGCAGACGTGGGATACCTACTCACAAAATTCATTTGAGTCTAGGCTGAATACAAGAGGCCGGCAAAGGCTGACACTGAGTTTAACAGCTAATATTTGTGCAGTGCCTTGCAGTTTTCATAGCACTTCTTCAAACATTTAATTGAACCTTCACAACACTGAGCTGGGCAGAGCAGGTATCAATGCCTCCATTTTACAGACAAGGAAACTGAGGCCCAAGGTCCCATAGCTAGAAGCAGTGGAGTCCGGACACCTGACTTCCCAGCTCCCCACCAAGTGAGTGGCCTTCATGACCTCATGCAGAGGCCAGCGAGGCCTCTGAATCCCTTCCCCTCATCTGTGTGCTTTCAGCTCTCTGGGTGGGAAGGGGAAGTGAAGACGGTTGTGGTAGAGGGGAGAAGACCAAGAAAGGAATCTCCAGGAGAAAGGCGGGCTCAGTTTCCCTTCCCAGGAGACCAGAGGTACCCAAACACAACCCTGGGTGGCAACGGTGTTCAGAGGCCCCACCACGGAGAAGCCATCATGGAAAACCTGGAGCGGGGGAAGAGGGGGCTCAGGACAGAGTGGAAAACCAGAGCCATCTGGCCTCTTACACCTCCTGCTCTTCCTCCCTCCACCTCTCGGACTGAAAACCGAATGCCCAGCTCTGTGGCTTGGGGATAAGGTCTACCCTTCCTTTAAGGGAGGCAGTGCCAACCACTCGGCGCACCGACTCTGGCCAAGAGAGAGCTGCATCCAAGCCCTGGCTCCACCGTACACGAAGTGACCTTGAGTAAGTCACTTTACTTCTTTGAGTCTCCATTTCTTCCTCTGCAGAATTGATCCAACCCCAAACTTGCTCACAGGGCTGCTGTGAAGAGCACGTGGGACAATGTGCGTGAAGCACTCAGCACGCTGCCTGGCAAGCAGTGGGTCCTGGCTGAACATTGACTGTTGCTACTGTCATTGATGTTTCACCAGGCAGCGCCTGGTCATTTGCCCGATGCCACTGGAAGGCCTTGCTAACCAACCCTCTTTCAGCCTACAGCCCCCTCCCCCTTTCTCCCCAAGCCTAAGAACTCAGTCTGTTAATGAAGCTGAACTCTCCTCCCCCATCCCCCATTCAGAAGTCATTAGCAGGATCTCTGCAATTAGGAACAAATGGCTTATAACGATGGCATCCAGGGGGGTGGGGTGGGAAGGAGGGAATGGAGCTGTAGCTTTGAGGGCAACAGGGAGCTGCTATGAAAAGTGAGTCTTGGGGCAATGGAGTTTCTGGTCTCCAGGAGGGGACCATACCCCCATTTCTGTTTCTGAGAATTCAAGGTTGGGGGGTGAAGGGTGGGAGAGGGATCATCCTCTCTGGGGAAGCCAGGTGCGGGGCTGTGTACCAGTCCTTTCGCCAGGCTGGAGAACTCGGGGTGTGTGTTGGGGGGAGGGCAGGGCTGTGCCAATTGGGAGACAAATTCACAGGGCGGTTGCGAATGACCACAGCCCTGGCGAGCTGCAAGTGTTGGAGGGTATCTGGTCCAGTGTTTTTCAAATTGCTCGTCATGACCCCATAGTGGGTCATACAATCAATTTAGTGGGTCAAAACTAGGAATTTTATATGCATGTGCATTTGTGTTTATACTGATCTAGTTCACTTAGAGACGAGGAAATGGAGATCCAGAGAGGGGCAGTGACTTGCCCAGAGGGACTCAGCGGCAGGAGCAGAACCTCGACCCACCAGGCCTGAAAGTGGGCTCTGCACAGGAAGCAGCAGCACGAGCTGGCCAGGCAGGGTGGAGGGCGCGCAAGCAAATTCTGGTTTAATTTGGGTGACGGTGAGGCGCAGCCAAAATAAACAAAATCCAAACTTCTTTTGTCTGCCACTGGTTCGTTTTGGCAAAATTGGGATTCAGTCTTAACTAAATTGCCTCGATAATTAATTTTCACTGGTGGGTGCTGGATTTAGAAGGGGGGACTAAACGCTGTGTGAGGTGCTGGCCCCACCTCACCCCACTCCAAATCTGAAAAGCATTCCCTGGAAAGCCCACCACCTTTACCTCCAGGGCAACAGGCTGATGTGCTGTTAATTTACCAATAATTTACCAAGTAGTTATTAAGCCTGCAAGGCACTCACACTTCCTCAGCATTAGGGACGCAGAGTATTTGCTTTAGGGGGGACTCACATCCTGAGGGGCTGAGAAAGACACTAAACAAAGAGACAAGCAAACTCTGGGACAGTGGCAAGCGTTATGCAGAGGACAGCAGGCTGGCTTTGGGGTGTGTGGCCAGGGAAGGCGGCTCTGGTGAGACACTTAACATCAGAAGGAGGTAACTCTTCCAAGGGAGAGTGTTCAAGGTGAAGGAAACAGAAGGTGCAAGGGCCCTGAGGTGGGAAAGGCTTGGTGCATGACGGATTAAAAAGGCCAGTGTGGCCCAGCAGAGCGGCCTGAGATGAAGTCCCAGAGATGTGCAGGGGTCAGACCACAGAGGGGCAATGATTTTTTTTATTTCGTTCTACACTTCAAGAAAAATTGCTGGATGGTTTTGAGTAGGAAGTCATAAAACCTTTGAGGGTAGATGTCTAACCCACTGCTAGTAAACAGCAGGTGCCTAATAAGTACTGGTTGATTGGAATTAAACAGGAAACACCTCTTCAGTCACCCCTCCAAATGCAACTGCTCAGGGCCCCGAGGTGGAGGGGAGGGGAACAAGAAGAAGGGGTCAGACATCAGTGGCCCTGGCCGCTGGGAGAACTGACCTGGGAGGGGAAAGTTCTTGACCAGCCAGGTTTTGTCCTCCAGCAAAGAGACATAAAAATGAAACTACACAGAGAAGGGGCCAAGGAGGATGGGGAGAGGAGACTATAAAACCTCCGAAGTGATTCCACACCTTTTTCCCTTTAAAAAAAAAAAAAAAAAGCTTTTTGGAAAAGGCTGTAAATTTTTTTTACACCAACCTCGTAAAAATGACATGGGAGCATTCTCAAATTAGAACCATTAAAACGAAAACCAGCAACGCACAGACACAGATAGGCCCATGGGGTGGAGGCTCACATCCTGGGCACACAGCCCTGGTTTCGGGACCCCTTCCCCACCAAATGCCTTGAAAAATGCCTCCTAGCAGCAAGAACTAGACTCAGCGAGGCAAGACTTGATGAACAAGCAGTACCAAAAGGCAACTGCGGTCCTTCCCAGGGCTCCTTCCCTCTCTCCCTTCCCCAAGCCACAGCTCTGAATCCTAGGCAGCCTTCGTGCCAGCAGGGGCCAGGCTTGGCCGCTTCCTGCCACCGTGCAGCCCAGGCCTGCTCCGTTCCTCTAGGCCAAAGCCACCTCTGCGGGGCTGCCCCAGGTGTCTGGGCAGGAAGGGCTGGCCTTTAGCGGGGAGCTGACATCACGGCAGTGGTGGCTGAGGGGCGTGCCGAGGTTCCTGCCATTGCTCTCCTCACTCCTGGTGGTACCTGGTGGTGGCTCCCAGACACTCGTCCTGTGTCCTGCCCACCCACCAGGCCGTACTTGTGGAGCTCTCCGGAAGCGGGTCTACTCTGGGGGTCTGGGTTCTGAGCCGCTTCACTCTAGCCACTTCTGCAGGGGGCTGCAAGTATAGGATTTAGAGTGGGGCAAGTGGAGCCTGCGATTCTCTTCCCGAGGACTCCGGCTGGGGCTTCTCAGAATAAAGGAGCTCCTCCAGGGGAGAAACCCCTCACCCACGGAGGGCTCCAGGCCAAGTTCTGCTCCATCCTTCACCCTCCGAAGAAGGAACATGCACCTACCTTCCCCGAATGCTCCTCTCTGTCCCCAAAGTCTTAATGAGCAGGGACAAGAACTCTGCCATAAAAAGGGGGTGAGGGAGAGGAAGAAAGAGGGATCTCAGAATTCCTTATAAGGAGGGAAGGCAGGAGGCTTTCCTGCTAGCAGAGTAGGCTGGCTCCTTCCTAGTCCCAAGAAAGCTGGGCTCTGGAGGCCGCTCCCCCAGGCCCTGGGCCCTTTCCTCTCCCTCGTAGTAGTACAACTCTGTCCTAGGGGAAATTTCCGATACACAGAACTGGGTGGCCTTTGGCTTATGGTGACCCAGGAGGCACACACGGAGGCACACGGTTACGGCCCTCTCCCCGGCCCTGCCTCCTCTCCCCACGTCCAGGCCGAGAGAAGAGCAGTTTCTAAGCGTTTCCCCGCAGTGGCATGAACTGGTGTGCAGTCTCTAAGCCTCCCCTCTGGGAGCACGGGCCCCAAGTCTCTGTCTCCTGCCACACCCCCTCCCCGCTGCATCTCCAGAGGAGGGGCTCACTCTCCAGGAGGAAAAGGAGAATCCAGAAGGTGTGGGCCCTGACACCCACTGCACACTCTGGGGCATGGGAGTAGGAGTCCTGAAGACTGAGGACAACTGTTGACAGTGTGTGTGTGTGTGTGTGTGTGTGTGTGTGTGTGTGTGTGTGTGTGTGTCGGGGGTGGGGAGACAGGGGCTAATTCACCCCTGAATCCTCCCCTTCCCCCCTCCCCCACTATCCCTCTAAGTAGCTTGGGCAGAGGAGGGCCGGATGGGGGAGGAAAGGGAAAGAAAAGTCTCTTCCATTCTTCTTCTCCCCTCCCCCAAGTCCCTGACACCCCCCATCTCTTTGAAGCGGGGTGAGCTAAAAGCCCACTAACATGCAGAGCCCCCCAACCCTTTTGAATCTCCTCACAGGATGTGAATGGGGTGGGATTTGGCCCCGTTGCCACAGCAACTACGGTGGGAGTTCCCAGACGCTAGGCAACCCTCCTGTGACCCTTGCTGACCCGTCACCCCTGCAAGCCGTGGACAATGGGAGTGCGGGCACCAGAGGCCCAGGACGCCTTTCAGCCTGGCCTCAGCAGCTCTGGCTGCCCCGCCCCACCCACTCAGCCCTCCTGGCCCCAAGTCAGCTCTTGCTGGCCAGTGGGCCCAGACCAATCCCCACAACCTCCCCTCCCAAAATCTGGGGCACACTTCTCCCAGGCCTCACTGCCCCCCATCAGAGAGCCCAAAGGGTATGTGTGGGGTCCCGGGGAAACCCCCACACACTGGGAACATTTTCATACAGTGAAGTCTGATTAGGATAAAACACAAGAGCAACCTTCAAAAACAGCCATCATATAGGGCAAAAATTTAGGAGTCTGGCAGTGTGACAGAAGTACTTGCCTTGGGGACAGAGAGGGACGGTGGGCAGTGGGTCATCTACAGTCTAGAGTGTTCTTTAGCAGCGGCTGGGCAGCACCAGCTCCAGCTGGCCAGCAGTGGGCCTGGTGCAGAAGAAGGCTCAAGGCGTATTTGCTGAATGGCTGAATGCCCCAAGGCCCAGCACCCTCCCCAGGGCAGACTCTCCATGACGGGGTTGGTGGGGGTGGGACTGCAGACCGCAGACGTGGTAAAGCCCACAGGACAGAGAGGAGGTGGCGTGGCTCCATCGCCCACCAAGGACGGGGCTGCAAAGAGGGAGCTGGGAACGGGGGCCTTGACGCTGATGTGGGGCCGCCAGCCAAGGACCCCCTCTCTCCAGTCAGACCTGGCCTGGCAGCCAGACCAGGTCACCCCCCAGCCTCTGTTTAAACAAGCTCCCAGCCTGCTAGTTGCATAGAAACCGGCTCCTGCTCTTGTTCTAAAGTGACGTGGCCGCCCTCTTCAGCACTGTTTGTTTCAGCCTAAAGTCCTGTCGCAGACCTGACTTCTGACTCGCCCTGTTTATCTCTCTCCTCTGTCAACTCATTACTCCCACAAGGGAGGACTGCATTTCCAGGGCTTGTTTACCCAGAGCAGAGGGACAGGGACCGAGAGAGAGACGGACAAAGGGCAAGGGGGCTTGGAGACCAAGAAGGGCACAAGGATAGGACGTGCATGGTCCACAGACCCTCTCCCAACTCCCTTCCTAGAGTTCGAAGTTGGTGCTATGGCAGCTACTCAGGGCCCCTGGGCAGTGTTGCTTTTTCATCATTTTAAGGTCATCCACAGACATTTATTTAGCACCTACTATGTTCAAGGCCTTGCTCCCTCCCTTCTCCATTTCCCACAAGAACTTTGTAAGTGGCGCAGAAAGGAGAGTGCACTGAGCCCTGAACTAGGGACTGGGGTCTTGCTGCAGTCTTTTATTTTTTTTTTTTTGGAGACAGTTTTGCTCTGTCACCTGGGTAGAATGCAGTGGCGTCAGCCTAGCTCACAGCAACCTCAAACTCCTGGGCTCAAGCTATCCTCCTGCCTCAGCCTCCTGAGTAGCTGGGACTACAGGCATGCACCATCATGCCCGGCTAATTTTTCCATTTTTTGTAGAGATGGGGTCTTGCTCTTGCTCAGGCCAGTCTCCAACTCCTGGCCTCAAGCGATCCTTCCTCCTCAGCCTCCCAGAGTGCTAGGATTACAGGCTCGAGCCGCCGCGCCCGGCCTCACTGCAGCCTTTTGTTGTGTTGCCTTGACAAGTCGGAGCCTACTTTTGGCTGCCTCATCTGTGAAATGGGAACAATAGCACTGACCTCCTAGGGATGGTGAGGTGAGTGAATGACACAGTGTACACGAAAGACCTAAAGCACCAAACAGATGAAAGGCATTTGTTTGTCCTCTAAGGACTTCCTGGTTGTGACTGAGAGGGAGGAAGAACCCGAGGGGCCAGGCTCTCTTTCCCATACTTGTTAACCCCACAAATAGGAACACTTGTTGTTGGTACCAGAAAATGTTACCCTTGAAGCCCCCCGCAAAACCTCACTCATATATTAGGGGTGGAGGGATGGCCCACAGACGGTTTCGTTTTAATTCCAAATTTTTAATTTTAATTTTGCAAGGTTCTTCTCATAGTTTGGAGCCAACAAAACCTTTTTTACAGTCTCAAATATGTTCCCTGGCCCTGGGCACTACGCCCATAGTGAGTCCAAATGGATAAAACAGCCCTCTGCCTGACTCCAAATCCCCACCCCAGTTTATTTGTGAAACAGATATAGGATTTTCCAGGACTTTGGGATGTTCCCCAAAACAAACAGGAATTACTGGAACGTGGAATATGGATGGGAAACCATGGCTCATGTGCGATGCAGAACCGAGAAACCTGATCGGTACAGGCAGTTCTGTCTCTCCCCACCCCAAACATCTCCCCGGTTATCCAGAGATCTGTGTTCACTCTTCAAGTAATTTTTTAGAAGAAACTTTCTACTTTTGGTACTCCCCGCCTCTGCCACATTCTAAATTTTTCATAGCTCCGTCTGCATAGCGGCACAGGAGGGGAAGAGCAGGCCATACAAAATGGGTGGCCTTGGGGACTTCTGGAGGGGGTGTGTTTTGCTGTTATTTTGATAAAGGGTAGGATTTGTCCTTTGACCTTCTGTCTCCAGCAGAGGGCACAGACTCTGTGGGTCGCTTCCCCAGAGACCCTGCTTAGGAGGGCTTGGGAGACGGCAGCAAACTCCCAAAGACCATCTCCCTGGGGGAAGGAGACAGGCCCTTCCTGCTCTAGTCTCCACTGTCAGCAAGAGGAAGTGATTTTAAAGTCCCCAGTTCTGCTCACAGGCACATGGACAAGTCAGTGTGTAGAGGGGCTGCACATCCAAACTGCATCTGATCCTAACACTTTGGGCGCCGAGGGGGCCAGGGCTTACAGGAGCCCCTGACTTGGCCAAGGTCACACCGCTGGTAAGAGGCTGGCTGGGACTTAAATCAGCTTTCTTCAATTCCTGCTTTAGTTCTCGATGGCCAGCTCGGCACAGGAGTGCCTGGCTTCTGATGGCGCTGCTTCCAGTCTGACCTCTGGCTCCAGGAGTACAGTGGGAAAGGGCCCTTAGGGGTTATGGAGTAGGGGTGGGGGTGAGGGAGGAGCCCCAGGGTGAACCTGGGAGATGGCAGTGCCTTGGAGGGGAGCAGGAGGGCACAGCAGGTACAGACATCTGTGCACACGAGGCAGGGGTGGGGTACTGGGCAAGGATGTACATGCAGGACCCTGCTTTTCCATGTTCCCAGCAGAGCCCCCGAGGGCCAGCACCACCAGCAGCGATTCCAGGAGCAGAATCAAATAAGAGAGAAAATCCCAAAGCCGGGGCTGGCTGGGCCGGTTCTCCTGAACTTGTCAAGCATGATTCTCCCTTCTCCCCTGGGTGGGGCCAGGACCTGGGGCCCCTGCTCTGTCATCACCTAACCAGGCTCCCTATCCTCCTGCCTCTAGATCCTCAGAGAGGCTGGTCTTGGACTCCTGAACGCTGCACTTAGGGTGGGGATGACAGGGGTGGGAGAGGATAGGGAGACACAGCTGGGAGTTCTAGTCTGTGCCCTAAGAATGGAGACCTGCCTTTGCCTACCTCCCTTGGCCTTCTCCCAACTGCTTCAGCCCCTAGTGCACGGAAGTTTAATCTCTTCACAGCTTGGATCTGGCGCCCAGGCAGACGTGGAGGTGGGAATGTTTTACAATACAAATAAAGTGAAGACACCCCTGTGTGCACAGCACCCCCTCAACCCTCTTAATTTGGCCAGTTTCCTAGCCAGTGTGCAGGCGGAGAGCAGAGGTGACCACCCATTCAACACGCAGACTCTCAAGCCTGCTGCCCAGGCATCTGTCTCTTCTTACAGCATTTCTGGGACCATCCCAAGCTCCATGATCTCAGCCCACCCTCACCCCAGTTCCACTTCTCTCCCTTGAAAATGCTGCGTTAACCCAGGCTCCAAGTGGCCACCAGAATGGGAGGGTGCAGAGAGAGTGCTTGGAGGCCGGGCAGTCTTAAGAATGTTAAAGTGAGGCTGCCTGGCAGGGAGCAGCGGTGCCCAGGTGGCCAGGATGGAGTGGAACGAGGCCTGGTGTCCCCTCTTCCCCTCCCCAGACGCCCAGGAGGGGCGCCAGCTCCTACCTGTTGCTGCTGGAAGTGCAGCAGCTCCGCAGGACTCATCTCACCGTTGCTGTCTGCACCAGTGGCTACATCCCTGCCCGTGCAGCCTGCGGCCGTGCCGGTGGCCCCGCCGCTGCCGCCATCAGCTTGCCCAGAGAGGCTGCCCACGCCATTCTGACCAGACGGAGCCGACCTGATTGTCTCCGAGGCGGACTCCACCATCATGTCGCTCTAGCGGGACCTGGAGGAGGAGGAAAGACATGGGGGAGGAGCCAAGGCTCGCGGCTGGACGGGCAAGAACCAAAGCCCCCCAATATTACAGTCACCACCAGACCCTGGACTTCCCTCCCCGCCACCCATCCCCAGTCCTGGGGCATCCCCCCCCATCACCGGACACCCCCATCTGCAGTCCTGCAGCATCTGCTCCTCAACTTTCCACAGGCTGCTCTCTGGGACCCCTCATGGGGTGTGGCCCCTCCCAGCATCACCCCTCCCCTAGGCCTGGGTAAGCAGCAGCTCCAGACTGAAGCCAAGGCCTCCCACGCTCCTCCCCTACATTTCCTCGACTTCCAGGAGACCTGGGCTGGGATGGGGAAGGGATGAAGGTCTTGCACTGCCCATCAGCGTCCTAAACCTGTTCTGGACTCTGCCTTCTGGCCACTAAGGGAAGAGAGAGGGAGGAGGGATCAGCTGGTGGGGGAGGGAGGGGAAGTCCTATGCCAACGAGGCAAAGGCAGGAGAGTTATAGGGACCCACCATATTGCCTCCCCTCCCCTCCACCTGTAATGGGTTTTGTGTTTGTTCCCCAGGGCAGGGCCTCCTTCCCCAGGCCACAAAAGGCCCTAATCAATGTTTGTTCTACAGTTTAAATGGCGGCCACTGGCCCAGCACCTCCTGGGAGCCACTCAGCTGGGCAGGAGGCATCCGATAAAGGACACCCTGGTCCCACTTTCCGTCTTCTGTTTTAAAGCCCTCAGCCCAGTCAGTGCCTGGCCAAAAGCAGACCCTTAATACTATCTACTCCCTCTCGACAGGCACTATGCATCCTCTGCACAAGCACTGTGGGAGACAGCTGTCACACCCGTTTCACAGATGGAAAAACGGACGGTCTAGAGAGTTGGGTTACTTACCCAAGGCAGAGAGTCGGGGTCTGAATCCCCCGACCCTGGAAATACCTCCCAAGGAGTGGCCGGAACATCCCCAGCAAGACAGGGTGTGTCTGGGACATTCAAGGGGAATAGAGAGGAGGAGGGGGTGGTCCGAGCTGCTGCACACAGCTCATGGAGGTTCCATGATGGTGATGGGGATACTTTATGCAAAGCTGTTCTGAAATTCTGGGGGAGTCCCCAACTACCCCCAGAGCTACTGTCACCTGAGAAGAACATAGATTTCTGTCAAACAAGCCATGGCTGGAATCCACCACTGACTTTTGACACATCTTAAAGTCCCTAAACTTCAGTTTCCTTGTCTATGGCAGTAAAATGTTCTTGCATATCCACAGAGGAGGGGTTCCAGGACCCCCTTGGAAACCATAATCCAAGGATGCTCAAACCTCAAAATTGGCCCTGCAGAATCTGTGGACACAGAATTTGGCCCCTGTACCTGTGGGTTCCGCATGCCAAAAATACTATACAGTACCTTTAGTCTGTGGTTGGTTGCATCAATGGATGTGGAACACAAGGATACAGAGGGCCAACTATACTTAATCCCAGCCTCTTGAGTCATTTGAGGAGTAAATAGAAAGCACGTACAAGGCACCCGGCAGAGCAAGCCCCCAGTACTGATCAGCTCCTTCTCCACCTACCCTACTTGTAAGGGTGAAGCCCCTGAGGCTCAGAGAGGCCAAGGACTTGGCCCAGGTCACTCAGAGGTCCCCAAGGGGTTGGGCCACAGGAGCATCCAGCAAGGCCCAGGGAAGCCAGCCAGTGTTCCTTCCTCCCTGTTTGATCCCCTTTGGCCAAGGCAGACCCTACAACCACATGGCCGCGCTGACCCACTTGCTGGACGAGGGCCTGGCAGGTAGCAGATTGGAGACCCGCAGGAAGAGACTGGATTGTTATTTCCCTAGTTCTTTCCCCAAGGAAGCGGCTCCAAAAGCATCTCCCTCTGACTCTCAAATTCTCTCCTTTACTCCCAAAGGGCTCTTTTCCCTCACTCTGCTGGGCCATTTGCTCAGCTTTTATTCCTGCTGGGAGAGGGGAGGGGTGTGAGGGTATGAGGTGGAGGGTAAAGAGCTGCTAAGGGTCTATGGGGAGCCACATCACTGTTCCTGGGGACTCGGGGTATTCCTGTCCCAGTGAGTCTGTGGCCTCCTGGGTGCCCGAGTTCCCCCATGTGTTCCCAAGGGCTCAGCTGCCACTCCACTCCTGGGTTCTGAGAGGAGCAGGGCCTGGGTGCACGCAGGATGGGAGTGATGGTTCGGAAGAGATTGAGCACTCGGTCTCAGGACTTAATGGCCGTGTCAGCCTGAGGGCGAGTGGCTGCAAAATGATGAATGGGGTGGGCACCAAGGCCGAGGCCAGAGCACAGGGCTCTAGCCCCTTCCCTGAAACCACCCACCCAGGAGCTAACAGAAGCACCTTCCCCCACTCGGGGCGGGCCTGGGTCTCAGCTACATGAGGGCGTGCGGAGACAGCAGGCCCGCTCTGCTCTCCCTCTCCCCCCACCCTGGCCCTGACGGGGGTAGGGAGCAGCTGCCTGCCCTGATTCCAAGTCTAGCTCCTCTGAGATCTGAGAACTCCTGGGCCCCGGGGGACAAAGACCAGAGCCTCTGGGGTGTATGCACTCACAGGAGAAAGGAAAGAGAATCTGGCAGTTACTTCCTGGGGGTAAGGGAGAGCCTCCCTTCCGACACACAGGAATACCACAAAGTTGTAGATCAGACAGCAAGTTTGGAAAAAGAGAAAAAAGGGAGAAGGAGGATGCAGACAGAGGTGTCCCTTTCTTTTCTGTCTTTTTAATTTGGGGGGGGGTGTACAAAGCGATACTCAGTGAACAACATAATTGCTGCAATGTGGTGTGTAATAATAGCTATTCAAGGGCCGATCATTCATATTAAACAGGGTGAAGCAAGCCTCTCATTTGCATGCTTGAGATTATATGCATTTGAAAAGTCATTTCCGCAGGGTGTATGAATGGCATTAATTCCCATGTGGCATACTCTGCCCCCTCCCTGGCCTTTGCTGATGACATATACCCATACACCTCCTTCCACACTCCTACCTGCCCACCAACACACCCCCAAACCTGTAGGACAGGCACTCCCAACCCTCTCCAGGTTCTCACCTCTGCCCTGGGACACCTGCCCTCCAAGAATGAGCATACCAGCAGCCTCACACCTCCTGCTCACCTTTCCATAACGTGTTGCAACTGCACTGTGGGTGAGCAGGCTCTGGGTGCCTGGGGCCCAGCCGGCTAGGGACAGGACAGGGTGGGGTGCTGGGGGCAGGCCTTGGTATCAGTGCTCTGTAAATACAAAGGTGTGCGGGAGGAAGCCAGTGTCCATGGCAGCCTGCACCCTGGCTAGGAGAGAAGGCAGGGGCCTGGCCTCCACAACGAACTAGCTGTGAATCCTTTGCCTTCCTCCTTCTCTGGGCCTCAATTTTCCCCTCTCTACATGGAGGGGCGGTCTTGAAGGTCTCTTCTGACTTGGAGCTCCAGGAGCAAAACTCCCTAGTCCAGCAAGTGGACATGAAGCTGTAGTATTTCAGTGGCTGTTGGGAGCCACCAAAGGTCCATTAGTGTCACAATTGTGGTCCCTTTCCCAAAGAGCTCCACCCAAGAGTAGACCTGAGCTGCTTGCTCAGTACTGAGGGTGCACCCTGCAAGAGCCCCTCCTCCCTTCACTCCCTTCCTTGTTCCTTCCCCAAACACCCCTCCCCTCCCAGTCCACGCTCCTCCCGGTCACCTAGTTCCTCAGCAAGGGGCAGCTGAGCACCTGCATTAGCGAAGGGCAGAAGCTCTGAAAGTTAGACCACCTGGTTTCAAGGCCCAGCTGCATGACCTTGGTCAAGACACTGCCTCACATCCAAGTCACTGGGCTGCTCTTCTCCCGCCATACAAGGAGGGGGAGGATCGGAGGTCTTTCTAGGGTTCTCTAAAACTGGGCTTCTCATCCCCCACCCCAGACTTCCAAGACTCCTCTCCTACTACACATTGGGGTGCACTGGAGGCCGAATTATTTTGGGTGGTCCAGGATTTCTGTCTGGGGCTGGGTCCTGCACTTAGGCAGGTCCTAATCTCCCATTCCTCAGGGTTCCCCGTAGCGGAGGACAAGAGTGTTGGCCAGGCCGGAGGCTCTCAGGAGAAAATCAGGTCAAAGCAGAGGCCGCCTCTTCCGCTCTGGGGGAACCAGGGGGCGCTGGGGGCTCTCACCTCCCCTGAGGCTCCGGGCTCTTCGAGGAACCCGGGCATGCCTGCTCGGTTGAAAGGAGACTCCCATGGCCCACCTGGTCCCCTCCCAGGCCGGAAGTGACGAGTTCCACCTACCTTGGGGCCACAGGTTGGGGGGAACCCAAGGGCTGGGGTGCTTTGGGGGGAGGGGGAGACAGGGCGCCCCACACGCGGAGAAACCTTTTGTGCCTTTTCGCGGGCCCATATGGTGTAGCAAGTATTAATTACCGTAGCTTTTTAATTAACAATCGCTTAATCTGAGCCGTAACATTTGCCACGACACCCTGCGCCTCGGCGCGAACCCGCGCCGCCCGCCCTGCCAACTCATCAATTAATTTTTATTGACGTTTTCTTCCCCAAACAGGCACAATACCAGGGTTTTCCAATTAACACCTCCGCGATCTCTAATTAGTGCAATTAACAGACTGATGGATGCCCGGAGTTTACCCTCGAGGGAGGAAGGGAGGGAGGGAGCGAGGCAGCCCCCAGCGCGCTCCCGCTCCCGGGGCGCACGTCCGGCCGGACACACTCATGCACGCGCGCAGCTGGAGTGGGGACGTGCCCCAGCTCTTCAGGGAGCACAGGGGTGGGTGCGTGACCACAGGTAACCTGTACCCAGAGCAATGGTGGCAACTGGAGTTCAAAGACGACATGTTTCTAGCTCCCTGGAAAACAGGAGATAGCAGAACGAGGCGGGACTGAGAGCCTGACTCTTGGAAGTTGGAAAACTGGTGTCTAGCCCCAGCTCTATCACCAATTTGGTGAGTGACTTGGGCCAGGTTAATTCCCCCCTTTTCTCCTCTGTATAATGGGGAGAACTGGACTAGATCTAGCTATCTATTTTATAATTTATGATTCCAAGAAAGATTAGGAAGCAGATTGCAATAAAAGATAAAATTTCTTAAAATACAATATCACGGAGAAGGAGGGGCAAATGACGGAAAAAAACCTTCAATCAGGGGATCGAAAACTTGAGTGCACCAGAATCACCTTGGAGAGCTTGTTAGAACACAGATTTTGGGTCCTAACCCCAAAGTTTCTAATTCAATAGTTTGGGGTGGCCCCAGGGATTTGCATGTCTACAAAGTTCCCAGGTGATGCTGATGCTTGTCCAAAGCAATAAGGCTCCAATGATCAACACTGATGTTAGTTATGAGCTTCCTGTGGCCACAACTAGATGATCCATCTCCAAGAGACATTCATTCACTCAACATGTATTTAGGGCCCAATTAAGCTAGGCACTGGGGATCTATCTGCAGGAAACGGAAGCACGGTTCCTACTCAACAAGCTAGTGCTACAGTGTCCTAGATGTTTTGAAAGCTGTGTGTAAAGGACTTAGCAAGGGCAACTGGCAATAAGGCAGGTCGTATCCCCTTCCCTTTTCTAGGTAAATCTGGCATTTGTCTTTTTTAAACTTTAGCTACTAGTGGAGCTTTGACCATGAACAAAGTCATGCTTCTCTTTTCTCCAATGGTTGGCCAGGGGTACATTTCACCGTCAGTGACCCTTCATCCATTCATTGGTTCAACAAATATTTAAGTACCTACAATGTGTAGGCCCTGTGTACGCAGACGTGAACAGGGCAGGCACGGGCCTTGCACTCACAGAGCTCGTTCCCACGAAGGGAGGCAAATGATAAACAAGGACACAAATAAACAGATACGCTCAAAAAGACAAACTCTACCCAGTGTGAGCACAGGGAGTAAATGGGGATCTAGTTTAAACGGAGAGGGGCAAGGAAGGCCTTCTTTGAGGAAATGGCATTCATGCTTGGAAATGAAGGATGAGCAGGTACTGGCTGGGTAAAGTGTACACGGAATGCAGGGGAAACAACATATGCAAAGCCCCTTATTTTACACAGGAGGGGTTCCCAGTTGCAGAATTTTCCAGAAGCTTTTCAGAGCAATGAGCACTGGCCCTATAAGTAACTGAAGGCTGCTTCTCAATCTACCGGCTCAGAGGCCCACCCTCCCCCATCTCCAGTTCTGGCCCCAGAGGCCCACTGGCTTCAGGCTCCAGGTGAGGGGAGGGCTCTAGGGCAGCAGCCACTTTGGGCCTCTTGGCCAGCCACTCATTTGCCATTCTACCTGCAAACTCTTCCCTGGCTTCTTGTTACCTTTGAGACATTGAGCAGTGAGGTCACCAGTCTGATCCTTGGTTTCCCTATCTGTAATATGGGGCTAATGCCAATAAACCTTCCCTCCAGCATTGCTCTGTTACCAAATGAAACACATGGCATGAAGACGAGGTTCAGAGAAGTCTGTAAGTATGGAGGCCCAGAAGTCCTGCTATAACCAACTCTGAGTGGGCTATAGTTTAAAAATTGATGCCACCCCCTTCCCCCAGCCCTTGGTGCAGCACTTGAGGACAATGAGGCAGGACCCAAGGATTAGAATGGTGCTATAGCTCCCAAATGGGTCCTGGAACTAGAGCTGGGTGATCTGAGTCCCACGACTACTTGGCTTTCTGTTTCTGATCAGGCCAGCAGTTTCTCTCCCCGAACACATGGGGCTCTGTGAGTTCCAGAGTAAGTTTAATCTCTCCCCAAACCCCTGTCCTCCCTGTATGTCAGGATTCCCCTTTTGTCAAAGGCTGGCACCCTGGGCTTCCCTCTACACCCCCACGTCTGCCTGGGATTTTCCCTAAATGACCTGTGACACCTTAGGAGCTTCCTGCCCCAACTCCAGGGACCATTAGAGGCACCTGAGGCACTTAGTACAAGTGGCAGGGCAAGGACATGCCTATCTAAAAGGTTGCAACAAAGCCTTTGATTTGTAAGGTGAGTGAGCCACCATCTTGTGTCATCTGTTCCAGGTTCTCTCCCGAGTTTTAAATAACTTAATTTCGTAATCCTAAAAGTAACAGACATCTTGGTAGAACATTTTGAAGGAAAAAAAAAAGTATAAGAAAAAAATAAAGACTACCTATAATCCTACCACCTAGAGATCTAGCCTTTTGGGATATATACCCCTTCTTGTCAATCCACTTTCACTCTCTTTTGGCATATAAACATTTAAAAAGTGAAATTGGGGTCATAATCTGTACATAGCTTGAATTTTCCTTTTCCCCCCACTCACTACTTACTATCATAAGCATTTCCACATGACATCAAATATTTTAAGCAATGGTTTTTAATAGTCACACAGTTGCCTGAATGGGCTCCATGTTCCAGAATTTATTTTGCCGATTCCCTGGAGTTAGACACTTAGGCTGCTAGCTATTTTTCACTATGACTCTGCAGTAAACACCTTTATGGGAACAGGATACTCTACATTTTTGACTACTTGCCTAGGATACATGTTTAGAAGGTAGAATTGCATATTTTCAAGCCTCCTGATATTTTTATTCCCTAATTGACGTCCATAAAATTTGTAGCAATTCTGCCCTCCCTTCATCGAGGCAACCCTGTCTCTCAGAAGCCCACACCTTTTTAGCAATTTCCTCTCATTCTCCCAGCTCCTTCTCGGGGAGACTCTCAGATCCCACACAAGGCATTCAAAACTCAACACTGCAGGCCCTGTTGAGTCTGGGTGAGTGCCTGGGCTCACAGTGGGTGCTGGGGCTTTACCTGCAACTGACACTGAACCCAGTGGGCAGTAGGGCTTGGGCAAATAAATGGAGGTGGATAAAACGCAGCCCTTGCTTTGGGGGTGCTTACCATGGAAGAGAAAAGAGAAAACTTGGGCAGGTAAACTTACCTTCTATACATCAGAATCACCTGAGAGCTTTAAAAAACAAACCCACAGCTAGGCCCCCTACTAGGTTGATTAAATTCAACCTTTCAGGGAGTGGGACCCAGGCGTGGATGTTTTGAAAAGCTTTTCCAAGTATTCTAAATTTCAAGTGCAGCCAAGGTTGAGAATCTCTGCCCTACACAACACACACACACCCCTTTACAAATGTTATGTTAGACTCAGGGGGGACCACAGGTCCCCAGAGGGAGTGTGGTGCTCTGAAGAGGCTTTCTGTAGGAGGTGACTTCTGAGCTGAGCCATAAGGCAGTGAGAGAGGCCTTGGCACACAACCTGTGAATGTATTTTATTCCTAACAGCAACCGTTCCACTCACAGAGTCCCCGAAGCCCTTTCCCATGCCCTGTCCCTCCCCTCCACACAATCTTGTGCTCATTTTGACGGAGGAAGAAACCACACTTCAAAGATGCCAAGTGACTTGACAAAGTCATCTGACTGCCTAGTACCTGAACCACACTGAAACCAGGTGGCTCTTCTGACTCCCAAACCAGTACCCTTCCCCGCATCCCACCTCTGAGGTGGTAAGGCCCGAGGGCGGTCACTCTGGAATCCAAACCTCTCCTGCCACCACTATTCATTCTCATGTTACCTTTTACTGGCTCCGGGCCCCAAAATGCTCCCACTCGGCCCTGGCAAGGTGGCCTCCCTCAACGCCCCTTCCTACTGTGTGACCAAAAGGAAGAATTAACAATAAAGGGGAAAAAAATGAAAGAGAACCAAAGATCCTACTCCATCTCATTAAGAAAGTAAACATAAGAGCCATCTAAGTGTCTAATTAAGCTTCTAATTAGTCCCTGCTTGTTACTAATGCAAATTAGATTACTCCGCTTAACTACAGCATGTCCACAACACCCTTGTTAATTGCGGCCTTTTGAAATTAAATTACTCCCTAATTAGCATATCAAAGCCATTGATTCGGAGCTGGGAAAGATGAGGGCAGGAGAAGCCGAATGCCAAGTTTGGTTAATCAGAGACGGCTAATTAAATAGTGACGTCTTACGTGGGGGGCCTGCTGGTTAGGGGGTAGGGGCAACTCGCCCAGGGCCTGGATGGCCATCTGGAGCCTGGTTCTGGCAGTGTCTTTGGCACCAGGGGCTCCCGCGGGCAGAGGAGGGGCTCTTGTGGAACCTCCCTGGGCCCTCGGCTGTTCTGCCCAGCCTACTCCGACAGGCCCCGGCCCCGGCCCCTGCCTTCATCTCCTCAGATGATTTCTAGGTGTGGCATTCACCAAGACCTTGGGCACCAATTCGGGGCCACCTGAAATAGCCACATTCGAATAGGCGAAGAGTAAATGTCATCCCACATCCCTCTCCCTGTTGCAAGGTGAGTTCCAGAAGGGTGGCATCTACCTAGTTTTTCTCTAGTCCCCACTTGTGGTTCCGTTCTTGGAAGAAAGCTCCTCCTCCCCTAACAAAAAGTACACAAAAAGAACAAGTTTGGGAGGCGGGTAAAAGGGTGATGACTTTCACACAGGGGCTCACCCTGCAGGGGTGGGCTGGTTTCAGCTTGGAACAGGCTCCTGAAGACACAAGGCCTTATCATTCCCTCCATGGTAGAAAGGAGGGAAAAAGAATCCCCACCACCATCAGTTCTTACGCAGCTGTGTGGGAATTAGGTTTGGGTCAGGGCATCCTTACGGATCTTCCCTGAGCTCTTGCTGCACAGATCCTGCAGAGCCTTCCCGACACCACTCCCCTCTAGATGTTTCCTGAAGAATACTGGGAACCGGTAAAACCCTGAGTCAAAACCGATAACCAAAATGCTCTTGGGGCTAGGCAGTCAGCCAGCCGGCCAGGAGGCCAGGTGAGAAGTGGAGGGTGGAAAGGAGGAGGCAGCCCATACTCAATCCAGTCTCTCCTTGCTACACAGAAACGCAGGCGCAGTGTTGACAGGGTATGGGTTTTTCTAAAGAAGCGGAAGTGGGGATACAGACGTGAAATTTATTGTAATGAACTGTGTGTGGGTCAACGAAACTCAGCAGGAACCAAGTTAGTCAATTTGTGCCCCAGCATTCCACAGAGGCAAGTTCCAGTTAACTGTGTGACCCTGGGCAAGTCATGTCACCTCTCTGGGCCTGGGTCCTTCGCCTGTCAAATCAGAGTAATAACTATGGCTACCTGGAGAATCTCTTAGGGTTGGGGTGAGAATTAGAACAAGGAGGTATGTCAAACCGCAAAGCTCAGTCGGGGTCTGGTGACCACCTAGTCTACCTGCCACAATCCCCAGCTCCCAGATTTTCCAGTGGGCATATCTTACGAGAACTTTCTGCCCCCGTCCTCTGTGCAGGGGGCAGAGCCAGGGCTTCCAAGTATCCTTGAAAATGCTGAGGCTTTGTATTTGACCTGGCCGTTGGAAAGCTTGGAGGTGCCACACACCTGTGCCCTCTGCCCTACATTTAATGGATCAACCGGGGCAGGGGCAACAGCTTCTAAGCGACTCTTCTGAGAAAACACAACAAGAACAAAATCCCGATGGCTGAGAGGTCCCTAGCTTGGTCCTTCTTTACCGGCCTCCTCCCCAGCTAGGATGGAGTCTACCCCAATCCTCCCTCCCCTACTTGTCCTAGGTTTCTCACCAGGAGCACGCCCTGGGTCAGGGCCAAATTCCCAAAGGGGGAGATTTTGTTTATTTAAGGAGAACTCCCGCTGCCCCCCACCTCAGAAAGGGTGAATTCCAGCCAGTACCCAGCCCACGGACATCCATCCAAGCCAAACTAGACAAAGAGGTCCATAGCAGTGGTTTTACTTTAGAAAATAAGTGAAATTAAAAGCAAAGCACAAGGCAAAATGGGGGGAGGGGTAGGCTCTCCTGGTGTTGGGGGGGGGGATGGCGGTGCATAAGGGCCAAGCTGCAGGCTGCCTCTCAGAGCTCTCTCCCCCAACGAGATTCAATTAATTGATAACAAGAGGCATCAAATTAATTTCTGGAGGATGTGAGATTCTGATGAAGGGAAATCTCATCGATGGGGATCAGACGGGAAGGGGTGGGCAGTGCCCCCTTTAATCAGGTTCCACCGTTTAATTGGGAAGGAGGAGACTTGTATGAGTTGCAGGATCCCCTGCCCCCAAGCTCCATAGTGCCCCTTCCGGGAAGGACCCACAGGGGCAGTAGGCTCCCCACACAGTCAGAGGGAAAAGAGTTTGCATTTGGGGCCTTCAGGTCTCTTCTCACCTGGCTGCCAGCTCATGGCTTCCAGATGCCGAGGCCAGGCAGAGGGGACTGCAGTTGCTGTTTCACCAACTTTACATTTAGGAAAACCAAGTCCCGGAGAGAAGGTGGGTCATACCTAAAGCCACAGAGCAAGTTAGGAAGTTGGTAGCATCGTGCTTACTGGGGCCTTTCATGATCTACCCGAGTCTGGACTCTGTATAGACCCAGACCCATGAAGTCATTCCTGAACACAAGGGGTGTAGCACACAGCATGAGTGGCCCTCTCTGTGGCTAAAAAAGGCCATGCTGTCCAAGCTGCCCCCTCTTCCAGCGTTCCCCAGATGGGTGCCCAGCTGCCGGTCCAACGGCAGTCATTTTCTCAGCGTCTGGTGAGGGCTGACGAAAACACCTGGTGCTGCAGCCCAGTGCTCAGGTCTCAGACATCAAAGAGCTTCCAGCACCTCGTGCATGCCCTTGGGAGCTCAGGGAAGTGCCGGCCGGGAGAGTAACCCAAAGTGTCCTCAGCCAGAGAAAGGAGACAGGTAGCCCAGGCTCTCTGGGGAAAGAAATCCCAGAGGCTACCTAAAGGAGGGATCCTCTCAGTGGACCAACTCTACCCTCAACTTCGGAAGCACCTCCGGCTCTGATCCAGAGATGTGGCCACCTCTAGATGCCCGGCACTTTGCTCCCCAAATGCATCATTTACTTCCAGGATGTGGATGTGCATCTGCATGGAGAACTCTGGAAGGCAAGGAGGAGGTACACTGCTCCCCTCTTTTAGACCAACTTCTTTAGGCCTGCCTGGGTCTCCTAGAAAGGCAGAAACTGCCTTCTAGAAATGTAAAGCCAGCTGGGGAATGGAATATTAGGGAGGCTGCTAGGGCCTGCCCCGCTGAGGAAAGGAGAACAGAAGCCCCCTTACCTGCCAACCTCAGGTTTCCCCTCACATGGGTAGGCCCTCCCAAGGATGCTCTCTGGGTAGCATAGGTGTCCTGTCTCACCTGGAGGTGTCAGGACCAGAGCCTGCCTCAGGTAGCTGGTACCCATAGGAAAGATCAGTGCTCCAGCCCCTGCTCAATTTCTGATTTTCTAAGTTGCAAGTGAGCCCCTCTCATTTCACCTCTTCTCCCAGCCCCACCCCACACCCAGTGGGCATTCCATGATGTTTGTAAAACGGATACAACTACGAAGTCACTGGCTCCACTCCCCAGTCAACCTGCCTTTGAGTTGCCATCATTTTGCACCCTCCTTCCTGCTAGCCAGAATTCTTAGTAACTTCCACCCCGCCAGCCCTGCCTACCTGAACAAATACCCGAGGGTCTCTATTCTACACAGTCCACTCTGTTACTGTCTGCAGAAAACCTACCATCCTGCCCCCACCCATTTGCATGGTAGCCCAGGTCAGGTGCCATTGGAATTAACACAAGGGAGAAAAGAAACCCGTTTACCTCTGTCTTGTATGGCCAACTGACCCCATGCACTCTCCCAGCTGCTTGGGAACTACCACTTTTTCATGTCTTTTTACTTGTGACCAAGCTGTCCCTTCGGCCTAGAACTACTTCGTCCTCCCCACACAACCACTCACTCTCAGGCCTCAGATGTGGAGGCTCCAGCTGGGCACAGGAGGCTCCAGCTGGGCCTAGGGAGGTGGCCAGAGCAGGTGGGTCCCAGGGCACAGGCCATATGGCTACCACCCAGACTGGAATGAAGAAAGGTGCCAGGCTATGCTGGAGGGAGAGCTGGGGAAAGACCTGGGGTCCTGGGACCGGGGATCAAGGCAAGGGAGGGCACCAGCCAGGCCCAGGCCTGGCAAGCTCAGGTGACACCACTGCAGCGCTGACTCCACGGCTCAATACCCTGTGGCCCGGTTCATCTGTGTACCTTTTGTGCTGGGAGCTCTTGCTTTCTAGCTCAGACAGTCGTGACCTGAGTCCACGCTCTGCAGGGGCCCAGGAACAACATCTCACAAGACCACTGCATCCAAAGCCACAAAGTTCCGAGGAAAGAGTTCCCACTGTGATCCCAGCTTAGCGGAACCGGCAGTGAAGGTGTGTATTTCCACGGAGTATCCCGGAAGACAACACTGAAGACAGCCAACGACTTCAGGCTCAAGTAGAGTTTCTTTTTGCTTCTTCCAGATGATCCATTCAGTGGTAGGTCCCAAACCGGTCTGAGACTTGCTGCCAAACGTCTTCCATAAGGATGTGTAGGCTAGGGTTGCCAAATCCTAGACATCTCCTTGTTTGGAGAGAGGGGGTACCAGTCATTTTTCCTCCTCTGAGTTCTGGGAAATTGTCTCTCCCATTTATATTTGTCTCCGTAAGCACCTTAGGAGTGCCTGGGGGACGCTCCAGGGTTATATGCAGGTGGGAAATGCCAGGTTCTGAACCCTGAACCCCCACTCCCTTAAAGGGCAAACAGGCAAGGAAGATACAGCCTTCACCTGGAAGGAAGAGAGGGGCCTAGGCCGAGCTCCTGGAGGGGGGAGTGGCAGCTCCTCCCATCCCTGCCTTTCTCCCTTCGCCACAGCAGAGGTGCAAGCCCTGCTGGTTACACTGAGAGTCAGGAATCCCCCATCTTAGTCCCAGCTCTGCTACTAAGTAGCACTGTAACCTCAGACAAGTTACCTCTTCTCTCCGGGCTTCATTTTTCCACCCTATAAAAACGAAGGTTAATACTCCAGTATTTCCAGTATTCAGCCAACATGTGGCCTGGCAGTGCTGGTAAGCTAAAAATAAAAGCCACCCCTTGATCAGCAAGGACTACCATGAGCGAGGCACTGTGCTAGGTACTTCGCATCTGCTGTCTCCTGCAACTCCCAAACGGACTCTTTAAGGTGGGTATTATTGACCTACATTACAATGCAAGAAAATTGAGGTTCGAAGAGCTTAATTAAGTTCCCCAGAGTCCATCCCTACTGCCGAGTTCCAAAGCCTTTTCCACTCTGACACATGTTCTGCCCTGGAGAGGCCTGCGTTCCTTGCTCTGGGTTCCAGAGTTCTGGGGCTGAGTCTGAGGAAGCCATGTCAGCCAACGGAGCCTCACAGTCCTGTCAAAAATAGTACCTGCCCTATCTTGGTCTGGGGAAGCTGGGAGGGTGGTAAGATCTCAAGGAAGGAAACTGTGAGAAGCTTCTTGGATGGAAGAAATTATTATTTCACACAGTTCGGGCTATTAGGAAAGTAAAAACCCCATGCCTGCTTTGGATGGGAGTGGAGGGGCTTGCATCCAGGCTGGGGAGACAGGAAACCGCCCAGGCAGTGGGGCAGCGCAAGGTTAAGATGCAGGAAAGGAGGGGGCAGCTCTCAGGCAAAGGCGGCTTCTTGGGGAGATGACCCGTTCCCTCCCTAGCACCTCAGACCTCTCCTCTGTACAGACACCCTGTCTGCACCCTTCTCCCCCTCACCTGATACCTTCTCTGCTATACCAGCAACGGCAGACCCCAGCCTTCACCACGCAGGTACCCCAGTACCCAGTCTGGGACCTGCCCAGACAGAGTAGGGGCTCAGCAAACATTTGGGGAATTACTGGATCAAAAGAAAGCTCCCCCCAAGGAAGAGGTGTGTTCCCAGTAGGGGCCCAGCAGGATATGCACATTCCTGGCAAGAAGGGACCTACCTGCCTACAACCAGAAAGAAGTTTTTGGCCAAAGGCAGAGGAAGGGGGATGGGGTGTCTAGGTGTGAGGACTGAACCTACATGGAAAGGAACAGGGGCAGGCCCCTTTACAAGTTGGGCCCAGCCTATCCTGCCCCAGGCATTCTCCAGCATTGCTGTCAGGCCCTTGCCTCCCCAGGGCTCAGGGGTTCCCCAACTCCTTAACTTCTGGGAAGCCTGCCCAGGATTGGGAGGAAGATAGAAAACCACGCCCAGGCACCCAGCGCTTAATGCCAGGAGAGAAGGTTCCTGTGTTCTCCCCCAACTTAGTGCCAAGGCTGGAGCCAGGGTAAAGGAGGGCCTGAGGGTCTAGGAGGAGAGATGTGGATCTCGCCCTGGGCCTGGGTGTGTGGTGGGGTGGAGGCACCCACAATGCCACCTCCGCCCCATGCCGCCTTGCCCCACCGACTAGAGTGTGAGCCACGCCAGATGGGGAACCCCCAACTCACAGACTTTTGAAAGACTCAGATCTAAGGGCACCCTGGGAGTCAGCAAGCTGTCCAGGTGCACAGCCCAGCCCCCGTCCCCTCTCTTCAGCCACCAGGTAACAAACAGCCCAGAACCCACGACAAGACAAAGTTTCTCAAGTTAAAAAAAAAAGCTTGCATACTTCCCCGCAGGGGTTTTCAGCAGAGGTTTTCTGAGGGAAGCCGGTGGCTACCCTTCAGGCAGCTCAGTCCAGCTAGGCCGGGCCTTCTGCCTCTGCCCCTACCGGCTGGTTCACCGGGCGGTCGGGCGGTTCAGTCGGGCCTCGCTAGAGGCCGTTCAGTCCCAGTTCTCCACGGAAAGCGCGCTTCTGGGTTCGGCGGTGGGACGTGTGTAGACCTTCCCGCAGCTACAGGCCAAAGAGACAATCCCACAGCTCCTTCTTTCTGAGTGGGAGAAGGGGCACTCGGGCCAACCCTAGCAACTGTACCCATAAGCTGTGCTCCCGCGACCCTGAATCCCAGACCCGACACAGTTCAGCCAGGACGAATCCAGGCGGGTGCGTTGAAACCGGGGTGAAGATGCTGAAGTTCAGGTAAAACCCGCATTGGCCAAAATGCTCCTGGGCTTTCTTGGGAACCGCCGATGTGGCAGCTTCAGACTCGGATTTGCTCCTCCAGGTCCTCTACTCCTATCCCCAGCTCTGGGCACCACGGTCAACCGGCAGGGACACCGGGCGCCGAGGTGCCAGACACGCGGGGATCTCCGGATACCTTAAAACTAGCCGCCGAGCGAGGAAACCGGCCACGCGGAGGGTGGTGCGAGAGGCCAGGGTGAAAAGGGAGGAGCGGAGCGCTCTCCAGGCTCTACGTTCCCGGATCCTTTTCCCCCAACCTAGAAAGTCGGGGTGGGTGGGAAGCGGGTGAGCGGCTGTGTTCGCGAGGTCGCCCCAGTTAGGGGAGAGAGGGGATCCGCCTCTGCCGGGCCTCTGCCTCAAAATCCGCGTCCCGCGAAATTGCACGGCTCTTTACCCGGGCAGCCGGGACCCCAGATCGCTCGGGGCGCCCCGCATTCTGGCGCCACAGGCTCTGCTGTGGAGCAACCCAAGGAAGTTAGTTTAGCGTTGATGGGGAGCGCGAGGCTTGAGCGCCGCCGGTCAAAGAGAGGTGTTGGGGGGCACTGTCCAGGCGAGACACTAGAGTCCTCAGTCTGCTGGGGGCTCCTGCTTAGTCCCTCCAGGATACTTCCCCGGTGGCCTCGGGGCCCCCGCTGCTGCCCTCTCTGCTCCTCCTACACGACGGAGCGAGGGCTCTCCCGAAAAGGGGTGAGTAGAGGTTTCGATCAGATCGCCCCCCCACCCTCCACCGACGGCGCGCAAAATCACAGGGGCTGTTTCCAGACGCTCTCAAGTGCCCAAGAAGTTTTCCGCTCAATCTCCGCGACGACTGAGGGATAGGAAGAAGGGGGTGACTGGCTCGGGCACTTCCGAGGTGCGACCTCAGCAAGACGAGTCCCCTCCTCACCTGACCCGACGCGGTGGGTAGGACCGCCGTTGCCATCCCCTCCCGCTCCCCCCACGTCCATCTGCCACCAGCGCGTCTTGGGGAGTCCCGCACAGACTGGGGTTGGGGGAGCCCACTTCACCACTTCCCTTCCCAGCTCAGGAAAGTCCGGGCCGGGAAGTATTCTTTGTCTGACTCGGGGCAGGGGGGTCGTGCCCCCTTACACCCCATTCCCAGCGGCCAGGCCGGGAGGGGGCGGGGCCCAGATTCTTGGGGAAGGGCGGGCCTCGGTGGCTTCTCCAGCCGCCCCCCGGGCCGGCCTCACGCTGCCCCCGCCCCCGCCGCGCCGTAGTCCCCACCTGTTCCCAAGACAGCTCCAGCCCGCGGGGCCCGGGCCGGGGGCGGGGTGTCGCCGCTGCGCTGGGTCAGTGCGCGGCGGCCGGCCCCGGCTGGAACAAAGTACGCCGGTCCGGGCCCGGCTCCTCCCCGCGCGTCTCCGGCGGGCAGTTTGCAAACACAAAGTGAGCCAGTGAGCGGGCGAGAGAGTGCGCGAGCTAGGGAGTTGGTCTGGTCGGCGGCCCAGCCCCCACCCGCGTTCCCGGGCCCGACCCGCCACCTACCTGTCCTGCCCGGCCGCTCCGTGCGGGCTCCGGCCCGTCAGCCCGCACGGGGCATGGGGCTCGCTCCGGTCGCAGCCCGGGCCCGCCGCCGCCCGCCGGGGCTGCCCCTCCGCGCCGCCCCGCGCCAAGCAGCTCCCGGGCGTGCTCCTTGCGCGCCGCGCCGACCGCCGCGCGCCTTAGCCCCGCCGGAGCATCGCACTTTGTAGGCAGCTCGGCTCCCTCGGGCCCCGCTTCTCCTTCCCGGTCCTTCCGCGACGCTAGTTAGCTCGCTCCGGGTCCTGGGCTCCCGGACCCCGGCGTCCCCGCCCCCGGCCCAGCCCTGGTTCCGGCCCGGGCTCCTCCCCGCCGCGCCGCCGCCGCCTGCGCCGCACCCTCCTTGCGGGCTGGGGGCTCCGTCCCGGCCGCCGGCCGTACAGTCCGCTCGGCAGGGGCGGCCGGCTGCGGACTCCGAGGGGCTGCGACTGAGCCTGGGATGCGAGTGGCTGCGAGCGGGCGGCGCGCGGGCGGGGGAGGAGGAGGGCTGGAGGGGAAGGAGGGAGCGCGCGGAGAGCGAGGGAGGAGGGAGCGAGGGAGCGAGCGGCGGAGGGAGGGGAGAACAACTTCTAGTGCTACCATAATTCGCCTAAAGCAGGTGCAGCAACTTTCACCCCGCGAGGCAGCCAGCTGAGAGCGAGAGAAGACCACGTGGACCAAACTTTAGGGGAGGGAAAATAAGGTCGTGGGGAGAAGACGTGGGGCTACGGATCTGAAAAAGGGGGTAGGTGGAGAGACTTCAGGGATTCCGCCTGGCCTCGGGCTAACCCTGTGGCGCGATTTGCAAGTCCTGGCCTTACCCTGGAGTCTGGAGGTACGGCCAAGTCCTGCTCCCACACGGTTCACTGGTTCCCGGCGGGCTGCGCCCGGCGCAGGGAGTGGCCAGGGGCCCAGAGACCGAAGCCGGCGTCCGTTCCCGGCCCTACCCGGCCTCCCTCCTGCTCCCCACCGTGTGGGGACTGGGGGTGGGCTTTCTGAACCGGGGGTGGGGGGCGGGGAGGCTCCTCTGGGCTTTGTGAACAGTCACCCCCGGGCGCGCGCTGCCTCCCTCTGAGGAAGGGGAATTTCCCAGAAAGTGCTCCGCGAGCCAGTGAAGGCCCAGCCATGAGGGCAAAGCGAAGTGCAAAGTCGAGACAATTACCTGGACAAATTAGATTGTAAACAAAACTCAGTGCCTTTGAATGCCGCTTTTGCCGGGGGTCCGGAGGGATTGTGATGTTGGCGGCGGTAGTGTGTTTGGGTTGAGAGGGGGAAGTCCGGGTGAGGAAAGGCTCGCGATCGAAGGGGAAGGGCTATGTTGGTAGCAGATACCCCACTCCGAGATTCGATTCATGGAAATCTCGGTAAATCCTTCCTCCCACCCACCATGCCGGAAATATCTCCCATTTGTCTGTATTGAGGGTGGGGAGAAGTGAGGGATGCATCAGGGACCCTCAAGGAGCGACGCCACCCAGCCAAGTGATGCCAGGTCCCCGTGACCAGAGGAGGACCCTGCTGTGGGATCAGGGCGGGAAGGCAATGGCTCTTGAAGGCTCTCCTGGCCCCAAATCGCCTGAGGCAGGTGGACAAGGGGCAGACACAGGATGCCCCTGTGGACTGTGAGCTGGTGGAGGGGGCAGGGGTGGCGGTAAGAATTGATGCTTAGTTGCCTGGGAAGAGAGGACTTTTTGGGAGAGAAGGCCCTCCAAATGGGGCTTGAAAGAAAAGGGATCTCAGAGAGGAGGCTCCCTCTTGGATTGTCCTCTATCACTTATTCTGTCCATTTTCTGTGAGTGCAATAGCCTAAAGTAGTTGTAGTGTTGGTGACGCCTGCCCAGGTCCAGATCTTATGTATTTGCCCAGATGGGCAGGTGCGACAGGCATATTTAGGTCCTGCTGCCTTTCAGGTATCTAGATGTGACATTGTGGGGGAAGGGCTCTACGTACCATTTGTTTGGCTATCACAGTGTCCTTTCCAGTGTAGCAATAGCAGTAGCAAGAAGGCTAAAATAACAGCTAACATTTGAGTCAAACCTCATGCCAGGCACATTGAGGAGCTTAGTCTTCACAATAACCCCATGAGGTAGGTAGATCTATTATCTCCATTTTACAGAGGAGGAAATTGAGGCACAAAAAGATCAAGTCACTTGCCTACGTTTACCCAGCAGGTAAATGATGGAGCCAGATTCCAGCCAGAGCCACATCAGTGAGGACGAGGAAGAAGCTCATGGAGGTCTTTAAAGCGGCACTGCCTGCTTGTGGATTACCTGAGGAGGAGGAGGATGTTTTGGGAGGAAGAAAGTCCTTGGTCCTATGATCTGATTTATTTTGCATGGAGATTCAGCTCTGGTGCAAGTCATAGAGTGGCAGGTCCTTGTGCCAGGACAGCCGGGCCAGTGATCATGCCCTCAGCCCTCCCATTCCAGCCTCTCTGCTGTAAAGGCTGAGAGTAGGATGCGAACTCGGGACCTCAGACACAAAAGAGGGGATTTCTGCAGGGGACTTGGATTGAGGTGACCTCCAATGGGCCTCTCCAGCCCTTTTCTGGTTGGTTCTCGTTCCCACTGCTCCTGTCCCCATTGTCTCCCTGTAGCAGTCCTCCTTGCCTCACACATGGGCTCACGTGCCCAAAGGGATTGCCCTGGGAAGTGCTTTTGCTCTCATTTAAGTTTATCCCTCATCTCTGGGCCAGTTCTGTTCCCAGCACCCTGTGAGTCACAGTGGAGGGCCCAAGAGGGTCAAAAGACTCAGTCTTGTCCTCACCCAAGGGGCATGTTAGTGAAGAAAACTAAGCTTCCCCAAAGAAAGAGATAGAACAAATGCCCCCAAATCAAAGAAGACAGTCCAAAGCCCTTCTTCCTGATGCAAAAACTTTGTAAAAAGGTTCTAAAGAGTAGCCCTTGCCTCCCAAGGGAGAGTAACTGGGAGCAGGGAGGAGGGTCCTTTTCTGTCCTTGTTCGTTCATAGGATTCAGGGCAGGTACAGGAGCTTGGTGGTGGCAGGAACTGAGGCTCATGGCCTGACCCTACTAGGGAGACCATGGTTAAGAGCACAGGGGCTGGAGTCAGGCTACCTGGGGTTGAACCTGAGCTTCTGTCACCAATGTGTGACCTGGGCAAGTTACATGATGTCTGAGCCTCAGTCTCCTCACCCACAAAATTGGGAGAATGCCTCCTGGGGTGGTTGGAAGGGTAGCATGAGAAAGCATGGGCAAAGCACCTAGCCTGGTGGCCTGCTCTTCAGTGCTTTCCATAAATGCTTATTTTCCCTTTTGTGAGCCCCGGTTTCCTCACTTAAAAATGGGGAATACTAACCTCACAAAGCTGCAAATCTAAGAGTTACCAAGTATTAAATGTCTGCTGTGTGCCGGGCCCTTGAGTAACATGCTGTTCAGCTTTATCGCCCCAGCTCTGGTGGCTCTTCTCCCCATTTTACAGGTGGGCCTCAGCAAGGTCCGCTAACTTGCCTAGGCCAACAGCAAGGAGGTGGTGTGACAGGGACTTGCTCCCAGGTCTTCCTGCGCTGAAGCCAATGCCTTTTCCCAGGGTCAGCTGACTCTCTGTTTTGGGCATGAAGTGGGCTAATGGGCGAGCTTGTTCCTTCCTAGTAGCAGGCCTGACACCCGAGGTGGTGGGATGTGCCTCTAGAAACATTAGTCTCTTTATTCCCACAGTCCCAACACACCTAGGCCCAGATATTTTCTGTTTCCATTCATCTGGTTGCTTGAATCTTATTTTTTTTCCCAAAAACTTTTTTTTGTTATGAAAGAATAAATCTTTATCAGTATAGTATAGCAACTCCACTCTTAAGTATACACCAAGAGAAATGCATGCATATATATGTTCACCAAAAGGCATACACTAAAATGCTATGCCATCTATTGGGATGTGCTGGCTATTAACAGTGGCTGTCAGCAGTGGAATAGGTAAGTAAATCATGGTCTTCTCATCTGTGGGCTAATACTTGGCGATGAGAAGGAATAAGCCATTGCCACACACAGCCTGGAGGAATCTCACAAACAATGTTGAGCATAAAGCTAGACACAAAAGAAAACAGAGTATGATTGCATTGATCTGAAATTCAAAGATTGATCAAATTAATTGATGGTGTTAGAACTCAGAAGAATAGCTACTCTAGGTGAGGGAGTGGCTGGGAGGGGCATGGGGGTGGTTTCTGGGGGTCTGGGAATGTTCTGTCTTTCAAATTTGGAAGTTGGGTACTTGGGTATGTTTACTTTGTGAACATTAATTGAGTTGTAAGTACACTTATGATTTCTGCACCTTTCTTTATGCTTAAAAATAAAAAATGTAAAAATCGTTGCTGAGGTCCTCTTCAAATCCATCTGTCTCTCTCTTTTTCCCTCCTTCTCTTGCCTTAGGTAATCGGTTTCCTGAAATTGGTCTTCCCAGGTA
>RJWJ010010179.1:0-36354 GCA_004363605.1 Indri indri
CAGCTCATACAAGGGCCTCTTTAGTGGATATTTTGGTCAATCTGATGACTGTGTGACGTGGCGTCTTCCTATTTGCATTGAATCTTCCTGGGGTCCGTTGAGTTTCTTGTACCTGTATATCTAGATTTTTAGCAAGGCCTGGGAAATTCTCCTCTGTTAATTCTTCAAATACCTTATCCAGCCCTCGAGTGTTTTCTTCTTCACCTTCTGGAATCCTTGTCACCCTCAGGTTCAGTTTTTTCACATAATCTCACATATCTTGTAGGCTTATTTCTTTTCTCTTAATTTTCTGCTCAATCTCTGTGACTGACTTATTTAATTGGAAGGAGTTGTCTTCAATCTCTGAGATTCTCTCTTCTGTTTGATCTACCCTGTTCTTGAGGCTTTCCATGGTGTTTTGTAGTTCCCCGAATAAGTCCTTCATTTCCAGGAGATCGGTTTGATTTTTCTTTAATATTTCAATTTCTTTAGTGAATTTTTCTTCCAAGTCCTGGATTTTTTTTTTTTGTCGTTTCTTTGTGTTGGTCATTCATTTTTTCTTGCATATCATTCAGTTTTCTTACAATGCATGTTTGAAATTCTTCTTCTGTCATTTTAGAGTTCTGAATTTGGTTAATGTCCATTGCTGGGGAGCTGTTGTTCCTCTCTGGGGGTATGGTTTCTGTTTGAGTCTTCATACTTCCAGAGTTCTTTTGCTGGTTCCTACCCGTCTGTATCATTTGTTCCTTCCAGCCTTTAGATTTTCGTTTGGATAATGACACATGCTGTTTAGTCTCTGAGCCAATAGGTCATGTTTGTGGGTGAGATTCGACCACAGCCTTTATGATGAATCAGTAGATGTAGTAAAAGCATGTGAAGGATGACCTCCCTGTCAGTAGGTGGCACTTGTAGGGAGAAGCGAGCTGCAGGGCTGTTTTTGGGTCCTGTAGTTAGCTCTTGTTCCTCTAGAGAGGCCCTCTTGTGCCTCAGGTGGTGGGTGGAGCCCTGGGATTTCCAGGTGTGTCCTTATTCTCCACCTCAGTGGAGTAGGACCAGGAGTGAGTCTGGGTGGGGCTGGGTTGGGTAAGCCTGCCCTCAGGCTCCACAATTGCTGTTAGCAGGGGTCAAATGTCTGCTCTTTGTTTCTGTGCAAAGCTGCTGGGAGGGGCTGAAATGGCTCCACTCAGCTGAAAGTCTGGGCTTGGGGGTGAGGCTGTCTAAGACCCACACCCTGGAGCAGGTCTCGCTCCCCTCCACTCTCCCCCTCTCCGTGGCCTCTCCCAGGCCTCTGCCAGCAAGCGGGACCTCAGGCCGATGAATCTCCCCTGGCTGTGACGTGGGCCGGGAGGTTCCCTACCCAGGATCGTAGCCTGGGCTGGGTGCACAGCCCTCTCTTAGGAGGAGGTTTGCCACCCCAGCACGCTGATCTGCCCCTGAAGACACACACTCTTCAGTAGGCTCTTTCACAGATCTCTCTTCTGTGTCCCAGGGCAGTGCGATCCTGACCTCTGTGTATGGGGTCTGGTCTGCAGGCCTGTCCCCTGGACCCTGGAGATCATTCCCTGACCCTGCCAGGGTAAGGGGTGCTGGTCTTGAATCACCTACAGGGTGCCCAAGCTCAATCGATTTCACTCCACCTCGGGATTTTCCCAGCTCTCCTGGAGTCCCCAGGCAAGTAGCACCTGGGAGGGCTGGTGGGTAGGGAACTCACGGTCTGAGTACCCCTCAGTCTGTTGTAGGGCCCCAAAAGGAAAGGTCCCGTTCCTTGAAGATGCCTCCATGTGATGGCTAAATTGTCTCTCTGGACACCCACGGGTAGGGAGAGGCAATGAGAGAATGGAGCACTATGACATCTGCTGATAGGCTCAGATCTGTGCCCAGGGAGGTGCCCCGAGGGGGCTAGCAGCCTGGCACTGAGTCCATAAGAGACCACTGCTCACTGGCGGCAGCCATCTCTGGGCTGGTGTCGGCAGGTCTCTCCAACTGTTCAGGAGCCCACCAACAGTCCGAGATGCGAGGGAGGGGGAAGTTACCTGCTCCAGCTACCCTTGTCGCTGGTCTCCAAGCCTCTTGGGACCTTTCTCCTTCCAGTTCTCCTCTGCAACGTCTTCCTGTGGAGTCTCTTGTGGTTTCAGGCACCCTTCCTTCCGACCCTCACCCAATTTATGTTTCTCTGCTAGCTTATTTTTTTCTCTTCCTTCTAAAATTTGTCTTTTTTTGCAGAGACACTCTGACTGGTGGCTTTTCTCATCCGCCATCTTGGCTCCTCCGGATGTATAATTATCTTGATTGTGGTATTCATTTCAGAATGTGTATGTATATCAAATTATCATTTTGCATACCTTAAATACATGTAATTTTTATTTATTAATTTAACATCAATAAAGCTGGTAAAAAAATGCATGTCCTACTCTCAGATCCCAAATTTTTTTTAAAAAACATAAGAAAAAGACATTTTTTTTGTAATTACAAAGTAAGCATTCAAGTTCTGTTTATGCAAAGTGAAAGTTCTTATCTAATTCGTTTCAATCTATTTCACTAAAAAAAATCTTGTTGCCTAGCTTCAGCTGTTTTATGTATCGGAAATTCACAATATTAAATTATTTTTTAAGTCAAACCAAGGTATAATTATGATCCATATGCTATTTCAAAAATAACTTTATTAATTTTTGTGGATCCTAAATTTAATTGTTCAGAATTACTCTAAATGAATTATACAAGATTTTTATATTGTTTTTCTTTTTTCTTTTTGATTATTATGGGTACATAATAGTTATACATATTTTTAGAGTACATGTGATGCTTTGATTCAGGCATACAATGTGAATTAGTCAAATCAAGGAAACTGGGGCATCCAGCACCTCATGCATTTATCATTTCTTTGTGTTAGGAACATTCCAATTCTACTCTTTTAGTTATTTTAAAGTATACCCTAACTTATTGCTAATTATAGTCACTGTGTTGTGTTACCAGATATTGTTCATTTTATCTATCTAACTATAGTTTTGCATTCATTAACCATCCCCACTTTATTCCTCTCCTCCATTCTACCCTTCCCAGCCTCTGGTAAACATCGTTTTATTCTCTGTCTCTATGAAATGAATTATTTTTAATACTTGACTTCCACATATGAATGATAAACATGAGAGATCTGTCTTTCTACGCTTGGATTATTTCACTTAGCATAATGTTCTCCAGTTTCATCCCCATTGTTGCCAGTGGCAGAATTTCATCTTTTTGTTGCTATATAATATTCCATTGCATACATGTAACACAATTTCTATATCCATTCACCCACTGATGGACACTTAGGTTGATTCCAAATCTTGGCTATTGTGAATAGTGCTGCAATAATCATGGGAGTGCAGATATCTTTTCGATACACTGATTTCCCCTCCTTTGGAGATATACTCAGCAGTAGGATTGCTGGGTCATATGGTAGTTCAATTTTCAGTTTTTTGAGAAACCTCCATACTGTTCTCCATTGTGATTGTGCTTATTTACAATCCCACCAATAGTATATGAGGATTCCCCTTTGTCTACATCCTCACCAGAATTCGTTATTGCCTGTCTTATTGATAAAAGACATTATAACTGTGGAGAGATGATATAATGTTATAGTTCTGATTTGCATTTCTCTGATGACTAATTATGTTAAGCATTTTTGGTATAACTCTTGATCATTTGTGTGTCTTCTTTTGAAAAGTGTCTATACAGATCCTTTGCCCATTTTAAATTAGATTATTTGATTTTTTTTCCCTATTGAGTTGTTGGAGCTCCTTACATATTCTAGTTATCAATACCTTGTCAGATGGATGGTTTGCAAATATTTTCTCCCATTCTGTGGATTGTCTCTTCACTTCGTTGGTTGTTTCCTTTGCTATGAAAAAGCTTTATAGCTTCATGTGATCCCATTTGTCCAATTTTGCTTTGTTTGCCTGTGCTTTGTGGTTATTACTCAAGCAGTCCTCGCCCAGACCAATGTCTTGAAGCATTTCCCCAGTTTTTTTTCTTTTATTAGTCCCATAGTTTTAGGTCTTAGATTTAAGTTTTTCAAACATTTTGATTTGACTTTCGTAAATGGTGAGAGTAAGGGTCTAGGTTTATTTTTCTGCATATAGATATCTAGTTTTTCCTGCACCATTTATAGAAGAGACTCTCCTTTTCCCAATGTATGTTTTTGGCAACTTTGTTGAAGACAAGTTCACTACAGACATGTAGATTTATTTATGGGTTCTCTATCCTACCACGTTGGTCTGCGTATCCATTTTTATGACAGTGCCATGCTGTATTGGCTACTATAGCTGTATAGTATAATTTGAGTTGGGTAATGTGATTCCTTGTCCAGTTTTGTTCTTTTTGCTCAGGATAGCTTTGGCTATTCTGGGACTTTTTGTTCCCTATAAATGTTAGGATTGTTTTTTCTACTTCTATGAGGAATGCCATTGGTCTTTTGATGGGGATTGCATTGAATCTGTAGATTGCTTTGGGTAGTATGGATATTTTAACAATATTAATTCTTCCAATCCACAACCATGGAATAGCTTTCCATTTTTTGTGTACTCTTCAATTACTTTCCTCAATATTTTATAGTTTTCCTTATAGAGATATGTCACTTCTTTGGTTAGGTTAATTCCTATATATTTTATTTGTTGCTATTGTAAATGGATTTCTTTCTTGGATTTTCTTTCAGATTATTTTCTCTTGGCATATAGAAAGGCTATTAATTTTTGTATATTGATTTTGTATACAGCAACTTTCCTGAATTTTTTTATCAGTTCTAAGAGATTTTTTTTTTGTGTGTGTGTGGAACCTTTAGGTTTCTCTAGATATAAGATCATAACATCTGCAAACAAGGATCATTTCACTTCTTCCTTTCCAATTTGTATGCCCTTCATTTCTTTCTCTTGTCTCATTGCTCTAGCTAGAACTTACACTGCTACGTTGAATAACAGTGGTGAAAGTGGGCAATGTTGTTTTGTTCTAGATTTTAGAGGAAAGGCTATCGATTTTTCTTCATTCAGTATCTTTACTGTTGGTCTATCACATATGGCTTTTATCATGTTGAGGTAAGTTTCTTCTGTACCTGATGTCCGCAAGTTTTTGTTATGAAGGATATTGAATTTTATTGAATGCTTTTTCAGGATCAATCAAAATGAACTGTGGTTTTCGTCCTTCATTCTGCTGATATGCGATGTATCACATTGATTGATTAGTATATGTTGAAACATACTTACATTCCTGGGATGAATCCCACTGGATCGTAATGAATAATCTTTTAAATGTGTTATTGAATTCAGTTTGCTAGTGTTTTCTTGAGAATTTTTGCATCTATGTTCATCAGAGATATTGGCCTATAGTTTTCTTTTTTTGTTGTTGTGTGTTTGTTGGTTTTGGTATCAGGGTGATATAGGTCTTGTAGAATTCTAGAGGGAGTACTCCCATCTCCTTGATTTTTTGGAATAGTTTAAATAGGATTGGTATTAGTTCTTTTTTGAATGTTTGTTAGATTTCAGCAGTGAAGCCATCATGTCCTGGGCTTTTCCTTGATAGGAGACTTTACATTACTGCTTCTATCTCATTAATTGTTATAGGTTTATTTAGGTTTTGGATTTCTTCCTGGTTTAATCTTGGTGGGTTATATATGTCTAGGAATTTACCCATTTCTCCTACATTTTCCAATTTATTGACATAAAGTTGCTCATAGTAGTCTCTAATTATCCTTTTTATTTCTGTAGTGTCTGTTGTAATGTCTCCTTTTTCATGTCTGATTTTATTTATTTGGGTCTTCTCTCTTTTTTTCATAGCTGGACTGCCTAAAAAGTGTGTCAATTTTTTTTTATCTTTTAAAAAACTAACTTTTTGTTTTCTTGACCTTTTGTATTTTTTTGTTATCATTTCATTTATTTCTAGACTTTGCTCTTTATTGTTTCTTTCCTTCTGCTAATTTTGGGTTTGGTTTGCTCTTGATTTTCTAGTTCTTTGAGATGCATGATTAAGTTGCTCATTTGAAGCTTTTCTTCTTTTTTGATGTAGGCACTTATTACTCCAAACTACCTCTTATTATAGCTTTTGTTGTATCCCATAGGTTTTAATATGCTGTATTTTCATTTTCATTTGTTTCAAGAATTTTTAAAATTTTCTTTTTAATCATTTCATTGACCTACTGGTCATTCAGGAGCATATTGTTTAATTTCCTTGTGTTTGTATACTTTCAAATGTTCCTCATGTTATTGATTTCTAGTTTCCTTCCATTGGGATCAGAGAAAATACTTAATATGACTTCAATTTTTTTGAATTTTTTTATTCTGTAGCTGTTGGATGAGACTTTCTGTAAGTATCTGTTAGGTGCATTTGGTCTATGGTGCAAATTAAGTCCAATATTTCTTTGTTGAGTTTCTCTCTAGATAATCTGTCCAATGCTAAAAGTGGACTGTTGAAATCTCCACTAATTATTGAATTAGGGTATATTTTTCTTTTTATTTCTTTTTTTAATTCTTTTTTAAGTTGCAGAATATTACAGGGGTACAAACACTTTGGTTATATATGTGGCCTTTGCACTCCCCAAGTCAGACGTACAAGCATGCCCATCCCCCAGAAAGTGCACACCACACCCACTAGGTGTGAATTTACTCATCCTATCCTCTCCCTCCCACCTGCCAAACACCTGATGAATGTTACTTCCATGTGTGCACTTAAGGGTTGATCAATTAGTGCCAATTTAATGATGAGTACACGTGGTGTTTATTTTTCCATTCTTGTGATACTTTACTTAGAAAAATGGACACCAGCTCCATCCAGGATAATACAAGAGGTAGTTCACCATTTTTTTAATGGTTGAGTAGTACTCCATGGTACACATATGCCACATTTTATTAATCCACTCATGTATTGATGGGCACTTGGGTTGTTTCCACATGTTTGCAATTGTGAATCATGCTGGTATAAACATTTTAGTGCAGATGTCCTTTTTATAAAATGTCTTTTTTTCCTTTTAGGTAAATACACAGTAGTGGGATTGCTAGATGAAATGGTAGTTCTACTTTTAGTTCTTTGAGGTATCTCCATATTACTTTCTATAGAGGTTGTACTAGTCTGTGGGTCCCGCCAGCAGTGTATGAATGTTCCTATCTCTCTGTAACCACATCGACATTTGTTGTTTGGGGACTTTTTGATAAAAGCCATTCCCACTGGAGTTAAGTGATACCACACTGTGGTTTTGATCACATTTCCCTGATGATTAGAGACATTGAGCATTTTTTTTAATGTTTTTTGGCAATGTTATTATTGATAGGTGAGGACTTACTACTGCCATCTTATTAATTGATTTCTGGTTGTTTTGTAATCTTCTCTTTTTTCTTACTGTCTTCCTGTGTTCAAAGTGATTTTCTCTGGTAGTGTGTTTTCATTTCTTGTTTATTATTATTATTATTGTTATTATTTTGTATCTCTTGCAGTTTTTTCTTTCAGGTTGTCATGAAGCTTGAAAAAAAATTTTGTAATCAATTATTTTAAATATATGACAACTTGTTTACAAACAAACAAATGAGCAAAGAGAAATCTAACAAAAATTCTACCCTTTAACTCTGTCCCCCACACTTTTTAACTTTTTGTTATTTCCATCCATATCTTTTTATACAATTTATCTTTAAAAAACTGATAGTAGTTATTTTTTGATAAGTTGTCTTTCAGGCTTCCTACTCAATATGTAAGTAGTTTATGAACTTCAGTTACAGCAATAGTGTCTTCTGTATTTGTATACTTCCAGTTACCAGTCAGTTTTATACCTTCAGATTATTTCTTATTCATTAATGTCCTTTTCTTTGAAATTGAAGAACTCCTGTTAGAATTTCTTGTAGGACAAGTCTGGTGTTGATGAAATCCCTTAGCTTTTGTTTGTCTGGGAAATTCTTTCTTTTTCTTTCATGTGTGAAGGATATTTTTGTAGGGTATAATGTTCTAGGGTTAAGGTTTTTTTCCTTCAACACTTTGACTGTGTCATGCCACTCTCTCCTAGCCTGATAAGGTTTCCACTGAGAAGTCTGCTGCCAGACATATTGGAGCACCTTCATATGTTTTTTTTTTTTTCTTCTTTTTTCTTTCCTCTTTCTTCCCCTAGGACCATTTCTTTATCGGTGACCTTTTGGGGTTTTACTATTAAATGCCGCATGATAGTCTTGTTTGGTTTGGATCTTATTGGTTTTCTATGACCTTTTTATACCTGAATATTGATGTCTTTCTCTAAGTTTGTAAAGTTCTCTGTTATTATTTCTTTGAATAAACATTCTACCCTAATCTCTTTCTCTGGTCCTCTTTAAGGCTGATAACTTTTAAATCTCTCTTTTTGAGGCTACTTTCTAGATCTTGTAGGTGTGCTTCTTTCTTTTTTATTTTCTGACTGTGTATTTTCAAATAGCCTGTCTTCAAGCTAATTCTTTCTCCTGCTTGGTCAATTGTACTGCTGAGAGACTCTGATGTATTTCTCAGTTTGTCAATTGAATTTTTCAGCTACACAATTTCTGCTTAATTTTTTTTTATTATTATTTCAATCTCTTTGTTAAATTTCTCTGAGAGGCTTCTGAGTTCCTTCTCTGTGTTGTCTTGATGTTCACTGAGCTTCCTGAGGACAGCTATTTGGAATGGTCTGAAAGTTTACTAGCTCCATCATTCCTGGATTAGTCATTGGGACCTTATTTGATTTGTTTGGTGAGGTCATGTTTTTCTGGGTGTTCTTGATGCTTGTGGATGTTTATTGATATCTGAGCATTGAAGAATTAGGTATCTATTTAATCTTCTCAGTCTGGGCTTGTTTGAACCTGTCCTTCTTGAGACAGCATTTCAGGTATTCAAAGGACATGGCACTGCTGGGGGGAATGGGGGGGGGTTGTGTAGACAATGCAAGATTGTCTTTTCTGCCTGTCTTTTCTTTAGTGCCTCTTTCCTAGATACAATGTTAAAACCAGGTAGTATGATCACCCACCAGATCTTTATTCTTCTAAAGATGTTTGCTTGACTAGATAGTTGTTGAATTTTATCTTTGTTCAGAGGGACAAATGCTGGAGTTTTCTATGTGGCCATCTTGCTCTGCTGTATAGTAGGTTTTTAATATTTATTTTAATACATATTTTAGCTGATTCCTTGGACAAGTTATGAAATTACTAAAATAACATGTTGTGGTAAGAATGCCAATATACAAATTTCAATTTTAAATCCAGTCATGGAATAAAGCAAATTTGAGTTAAGCTTAGGGTTAATGTTAGGGCTAACATGATGGATTTTTAGGGCATTTTAAATTTTAGTAACTCCATTTTAACTCTGACCTTCCTACCATCTACAAAAAAGGGCGAAGCAATAAACTATAAATTCTTATCTGAAGAAAAGAAGCATAACTTTTCTGTCATTTGGTAGACCACATTTGTTTAGGAAGTAATGATTCCTCATGGTAAAAAAAAAAAAAAAAAAATCTAAAACAGAGATTTTCTCCTGCACTTATTAAACAAGACATGGAATAGATAATGTTTCCCACAGTGGTTGTACAAAAAATAAAAGCGTGATTCATGTGGTAATGTTTTTTATTAATGAGAAATGAAGATAGATCCGCACAGGGTGCAAGCAAATGTGGAGCTAACTGTAATGGAACAGCTGCGGAAAAGTTGCAGTGTTCTAAATTTTACACAGGGTTTACAGCTGATTTGTGCAGCTTTTTTTTTTTTTTAATTTCAATTTTACTGTAATCCTTCAAGTGAGGTAAACCTAAAAGAAAAACAGTGGTATAAAAACCCTTATTAGTTCAAAACAGTTAATTGTAGCCATTTGTTATAGTAGTTAAATGAAAGGATGAATGACAGCTATGGTCAGTGCATGGGGCTACGTATTTCCAGACAGATAATTCTAAATATAAGTCTATAAATTAGGAAGGAAGCAATCTTGGCCAGGTACCCAAGTTCTGTGGAAACAAAGTAATAGCCATATAGCTGGGATTTCTGAACCCGGAAGGAGATTTAGCTATGGAAGTGTTCTAGATCCAAAGCAGCTCTAGCAATTTGTTGATCCGAGTGGTCCAGTCAGAAACTGTAGTGTAACAATTTCTATTGGCCATTATTGAAATTTATTTACTTGCTCCATATGATTGGTTTGTGTTCTATTAGAGACCATCTTATAGGCCTCTGTATAACGTGTAATTTGACACCCCTTCCCATCTCTCACCCCTGGCCCCCAACTCCTGTAGTCCAAAGAGTCGAACTAGAGGTGGGGGATCATGTGACACTGGACCAACATGGTGATATATAATAAAAGGAGGGTTGTGGGCTTGGCAAATTCTAAGACTTGACTGTCTGTGGAGTATAATCACAGAAAAATAAAAATTTTCTAATCTTTAAGAGCTTTTGATGAGTGCAAACCTGTCATTTCTTAATATCTCATATGTCGAATATTTGTTATGTGAATTTTGAATGCTAGTTTAATTTTTTTTCATGTTCAGAACATCTATAAGCAATTCACTTGTTTAACTAAGCTACAGTACTCTTTTTTAAAAAAACAATAAATGATAATTATATACTCTTTGATTTATATAGCTATAGAATTTTGATATATATATATAAATATCACTGTAACATAAATATTTATGTAATCATTTCTATATCTGAGTTATGAAGCATAATAATGAAAAAAATAGATATGGTGGTAACTTTCCACTTAAGGAATAGATCAAATCAATATTGTTTAAGCTTTCTATATACCTCTCCTTCGATCTGTCTTCTTTCAGAATAAGAGACAACCTTTATTCTGAATATTTAGTGTATCATATCCATGCTTATAGATTTTAATCTCATGTGTAGAATATCACTAGACAATGTATATTTCAGTATTGGCTATGTATATTTTTGTTTCAGCAATACTGAAATAGTATATTTTTCAGTATTGCTTTGAAATTTATCAAAATAGCATCACAGTAAGTATAGTCTTTTCTGACTTGCTTTTTATTAACTCAACATTGTTACCCGTCAAAATTTATTCATGTTGATGGATAAAACTATAGTTCATTAATTTTTCATTTCTATGGACTGTTTTATTGTATGACACTATATCAATTTATCTATCCAATTTCCTTTTGATAGATATGTGTATTGATTCTAAGATTTTGTTATTTTGAATAATGCTGTTGCAAACATTCTAGTGTATGTCTACTAATTCAACATTAAAAATTTCTCTGGAGTGTATGTCTAGAAGTATAATCACTGGTTATAGCATATGTCATAGTAACAAATTATGCCAAACTGCTTTCAAAATTTGTTCAAACAGATTATACTCTTAACAGCAATCTTGCCCCTCCTCCAGTCTTACAGATACTTGATTTTGTCAAAATCATTCACCAACCTACTAGCTGTAAGAAGTGTCTCATTGCAATCTAATTTTCATTTTTATTACTTTAAAACATTTACCTTAAAAGGGTAGAGCCATTTGTAAGATTTATACTTTTTATTAATGTTTCCTTTTATATTAAATATCTATTTTGTTCTTTTATCTACTTTTACTATACCATTTATCATTTTTTGTGATTCCTTTCTGTATAATGCATACAAACACAATTTTTACATGTTACAAATATTTCTTTCCAATCTTTGGCTTATCTTTTTATGAAAAAATATTGATATAAAGCTGTTAAAAAATAAAATTTTCCAATTAAATATATCAACCTCTTTGAAATTGCTGTCAACATCATTATTTGATGTATGCTATTACATTTTGCCTTTTAATTCCAATTAATGTGCTATCTATATTTGGAGTCATTTTTTTATGATAATACAAGAGTGATATGCAATTAAAAATTACATTTTTGATGTAAGTAGCAAAAAATATATTCACCAAATTGGATCTAAGTTTTTTTAAATTTTTTTCATTTCAGCATATTACAGGGGTACAATGTTTAGGTTATGTATATTGCCCTTGCCCCACCTGAGTCAGAGCTTCAAGTGTGTTCATCCCCCAGATGGTGCTCACTGCACCCATTAGGTGTGTGTATATCCATCTCCTCCTCCCCTCTCCCATCTGCCTGACACCCAATGAATGTTATTACTATATATTCACTTAAGTGTTGATCAGTTAATACCAATTTGATGGTAAGTACATGTGGTGCTTGTTTTTCCATTCTTGGGATACTTCACTTAGTAGAATGGGTTCCAGCTCTTCTAAGTTTTTGTTTGTTTGTTTTTGCTTTGGGGGTCATGGATAAATATTTTGGGTTATAATAGTTTGGAAGAAATATGTTTTTGTTTATATATACTTTAAAAAATAAATAGAAAATAAGTCCTTATAATTAGCATGTTTAGATGCACTTTATTACATCTGCCAAACCATTTCCACATATTATTTGTAAAAATAAAAATGGTATCTGTCATTTGCAGAAGTCAACATATCCATCATTGCTATTCAGAGAACACAAAAGTAACAAATAATATATCAGTTCATCACCTTATATTATTAAAATAAAAATAGTCACACTGAAAATATCCCATAAACTGAACAAAATACCTGTTTATAAAAATGTATAAAAGACAATTCCTCATTACTGCATAAAATAAGGCTAGAAATATTATTTTTTAGAGGACACCTTTGAAAGATAATATCAAAAGTCAATATGTATCTGTGTTTATGGAAAAGGCAGTTAGGTGTGGTGGGAAAGAATAAAAAGTGTTGTAAAAATCAATTCATGATATTTCCCTGAATTAAAGGGCTGGAAGCTGGCAAGGAGGATAGGACAGTTGAAAAATGATGAATATACTCATTAAGGCTATGCTCATTACTTCCTCTTCTGATAAATAGCACCCCCACAGCTAGAACTGGAAGAGATGTCCACTAATGCCATTGTATTCTTAAACCTAGAGCAATGTAGCAGAGGCAGTAATAATCTCTGTGCAATTACCTTGGCCGAAAATGACAGTGGCAGACAAAGGCAGCTAGATGGAAAACAAAAACACGGGACCTCACTGTAACAATAAAACCTAAGAACATGTCACAAAAATGTCAGATTTGCTTCCAAATAAGTAGAACAACCAACACTAAAAGATCATACTTCTGTGGGTACAGCTACTCTTTTTCTTTCATAACTCAGCAGACCTGGGTGCTGTGCAACTATTTCAACAAATGTACGTAGAATGAGATCAAAGCCTTCTCTACTATCCTCAGGTAGTTGATGGTCAGGGATTGTCTTGTCAGGATGGATAAGGGTTAGCTGCTGCAAGTCAAAAGTGGTGAGCAGGAGGGTGGTCTGAGGGGTACTATACAGAGCGGTGTTTTAAGGCTTTCTCTGCTGATTTTGCAGGGAAACCTGTTCTAATTCTAGTCCTTTGAGGACAGCACCATGCTTTTGTGAGTACTGTTCTTTATGACCTTGATCCATTTTGCATGTTCCCAGCCATTGAATGAAATCCTTATCAAAACTGAACTCATCGCTTAGAATCATGGATACTAACTCTCAAACTGAGATTTGTGAGACACCAGGCATGCAGTTCCTAGCGCATTCTTATACTTGACACTGATGCCTTCTAGAATTCATATGGATTTTCTGACCCTCTTTAGAAAATGTTTATTTTCTAAACCTAACTCAAACACTCTAAGAGCCAGTTTTTGTTTCCTCCAACCTAATTGGCCCTGACTTCTATCTTCTCTATGAATAAATCATAATCATGCCTAAGACTTACAGTACTTACACATTTGTAGATACTTGTTCTAAGCATGTTACGTATATTAACACACTTACTGCCAACAACAACAACAACAAAAAACCCAGAAACTTTTTCTCAGGGCCACAGTGTTTTAATACAAAAATATAATAATAACTTTGAGTGTAATTTAAAGGTAAACATATTAATAAATAGAAAAATAAATCCACTGACTTATATTCATTTAATCCATGTTTTTAGAATTAAATTGTCAATATTAATTGTAGCAATAAGAACATCAACAAGTAAGATTTTATATATGCTTCACATAGCCCCAGTGTCAAAATTAGAGTAAGTTAAATACAGCTGTCATGGCAGTTAATGTGCTAACTCATTTAATCCTACCAAAAACCATGATGAAATAGTCCTCATTGGTAGCTATTTCAAAATAAACTATGCTTATTACTTTCTTCATTTAGTCATTATATTCTCTCTTCACTTATTCATTTAATATGCATTTACTTAGCACCTTTTTATATGCCAGGCATGCGTGGGATACTAGCATATATCAGTAACCAAAAAGGACAGAATTTTCATTGGGGAGTTTTAGTCTAGCTGAGGTCCTGGCACGTCTCACTTAGATGTGTTCATATTTTATCAAGTCATTTATGACAGGTTGGTGTTGTCTTACTGATGTTAGTCATAAATGGCAAAGAATTGTGTATATTTGAGTTTGGAGAAAACACTGTGCCAAACAGAATTCAGTCCCAAGTATAGGACTTTATGAAGTCTTCGATATTTTGATTATGCTAAATGAACCCAGACCATCCTGAGAACTAACCCCACATTAGGAACAATGTTAATATGTCAACACATCCTTGATTAAACCCAAACTAAACAAAATCTCATTCATTTAAATATCTTATTCTCTCTTTCTTTTTAGGATCCATTCCCTCTGAGTTGCCCAACTTTTTCTGCTCCCCCTTTATTTACTGTTATCTTCATTGCATTTGAGTTTCTTCCATTTTTATCTTACTATCCTGTCTAATAAGGCTTTTTGTATTGCATACTGTTTTAGAGTTTTCTTCACATTTCTATCGTTCTGTCTAAAGATACATCTCGAATGGTTTTATCTGCTTTTGATTAACCTTCCTACCTTTGGGGGGAACTATTTGACCTAACAGTCATGCCCTTTACTCTTCTCTGTTTAAGCCTATTCTAAAATTATCAGAGTTTTAACTTCATTCTAATTTTTTAATTCTGAATTGAGTCACCTTGGACAAACTGTGATGGCTCTTTTGTATCAGAAGTTTATAATGTAACTAAACTGAAAATTTATCATGCAAATATAACATTTGCATGTAAAATATAAATTAAAATATCTAAAGAAAGCTTAGAATGCATGTATAGACATCAGTGTAATGGGAAAAAAACAGGAAGACATACAAAGACTTGTAGATTTTTTATGTATGAAAAAGTAATTACTGTACTTTTATCTCTCCAGATAACAGATATTAAAGAATAAACTGAAATGGTATTTTATAAAAAGTGGAGTGTCTTTGTTTTTACTCTTTAAGTACTCTTTTATAAAATAATGTGCACTGTTACCATTTGAGGATTCTGCAAACTTTCCCTGAGAGCCGAAAATTATAGATTAAATTGCAACATAATAAATCACAATTGTTCTATGAGGAATCCTTGCTTTTCAACGCTATCCCTAAGAGGGAAGGCGCCCTCAGCCAAGGTGAGCATATGTCCAGAGTTGCAGCTGTGCAGCTCAGCATCGAACTGTGCTGTTTGTCTGCAAGTCCTTTTGTACATGGCTCACGTGTCCCTTGTTTTTCTGTCTCGCCACCCTTTATGCATGATCTTGGGCTAATTTAAGTATAAGTGAACTGGTAATCTATATATTAATCCTTCTTTAAAAAATGAACAATTTAAAAAAGTTACCAAAAATGTGCTTGTAAAGTCAAGTCAAACTACATAACAAAATGAGTCATGGAGCTTTTGGTACCAATTCATAATAATTAAAATACCTTAAACTCATGGAATGCTTTTGTCTGGTGACTCCGAGTGCCTATGTCTATTCAGTCATTTCTGTACAAATAGTTCTGTTTCACTTATTTAAGGATATTGCCCTAGCAATAGGGAAAGGATAAAAAGAATATATTGAGAGGAATTGATTAGAAAGTGAGATTATTAAAAACTCTTTGACTTATTTATCTTACTCTTCACAACACCCAGTAAAGTGTCTAGCATATAAGTGCTTAAAAATATTTATGTTGTTAAAGAAGATATTTAGAAAAGGGTTTTTAGAAAACTTAATGTGGTTTAGTATTAAAGAACATGTATTTGGATGTTAGAACTGGGTTTGAACCTTAATCCAACTGCTTACTGTGTCTTGGTTGCTTTATTTAAACTCCTCAAGCTCCAAATTACTTGTTTGTAAATGAGGGAGTACTCTCTAAGGTTATTTGTGAATATTATATTAAATGATACATGAAAAAAAAAACCCTACCTCATTTCCTAGCCTACCAAAGTCATTTTTAATTATTATTGTAAAAATATACCATTAGTGTAAAGATAAGAGTTATCTTCTTTTGCCAAATATACTTTGCTCTATACTACTTTATGTTACCTTCATTTTGGGATTATTTTAATTCTTTCTCAGTAATGTTGGTCTGTTGGAATGGGCACTGTAACTTCCATTTCTTTCCAGCGTGTTGAATCAATTGAGAATTAAGACAAGGAATGAGACTGATACTGATATAGAATCAATTGAAGTACACAGTCTACTGTGAGAAATTAAAGAATTTTACCAGTCACAGGATTTTGTTAGAAAGAGAAAAAGATTTTAGAGAATAAAGGGGCTGGAAGAAATAAATATACCAGATTATCGCTAGATGGGAAAATTACTCTTGAAATCAGAAAATTATAAAGCAATTCTCATTCTTCAAAGAATGAATGTGTATTATCAATCAAAATATTGAATATGCTGAGCTCCAACCTACACTCTGCACTGTGCCAATGAAATGATGGTAAACAAAGTTTGACATGTTTTCTGTCTTTGAGCAGCCATTCTAGTTAAGAGAGAAGAATAAATGTACTTAAAACTACTAAACCAATACAAACCATCGTCAACACATGATGACATGTACAAATGATATGTGCTTTCCAAACTCACAGGAAAGATGGCTGTTGATTTTCAGGCAGAATTCTTAACATTCACTTATTCATTTCACTGAAAAATGCTGAGTTCCCAGTCTCTATTAGTTGCTGGTAAGTCCTGGAATTATGAAATGTAAAACAGAGTTCCTGACTTCAAGGATCTCAAAAGGAAGATAGATGAGTACACAAAGAAAATCAATATATTAAAATACACACAATAATATAAGTAATACTTCAGAGTAACTTATCTGATTCAGTGGACTACTATGTAATAAGAATGCTCAGATCAGAGCACCCCTTTAACTTCTCAGGAGCAGATTGTTCACAGTCTCACTGTTGGGTCCCTATACACACACATACTTATGTGTGTGCATGCACACACAGCTATTACAAGAAAGGGAATAATCCTATAGACTGTTGAAACTCGTGTTTTCTATTAATAATGAATCACTAATATTTTTCCGTATCAATATGTACTGTTCAACAACATTTTTAATGACTGCAGAGTACTATAGCATGGACATTAGCAATTTTTAATTATGAAGTCTTGTAGGGAAAACATGTTTCATTGATATTTAAGATTTCATTTTTATATTTATGGTACATTTGCAATTCTTTTGGGGAATTAACTATTTATATTTTTTACTCATTTTTAAATTGATATTTTCATCTTTTTTATGGATATATGAAGAACTTTTTATACACTAGTTTTATTAAATCTGTACTTTTAACATGTATTTCAAATATTTTTTCCAGGTCTAATTTGTCTTTATAAAATGTAGCTCTGATTATATAAATCCACCCAACATAAAATTTTCAATAGCTTCTCATTGCTCTAGGGATGCAGGTTTACAATCTTAAAACATGGCCATCTCCTTGGCCTTAGTTAACATTGCAAATATTTCAGGCTTTAGTATTCTCAGATGTAGCTTGTTTGGTTTTGTTTAATCATTCATCAGTTTCTGTTGGAGTTTTGTCTGCTTTTGTCTTCTCTGCCATTTTGTTTGTCGCTGTGGAGTTACAGTTTTATTTTTCCTTTACTGCCATCTTAAGAATTGCCATGAATCAGAGAGGAGATCATTCCATTCTTTAGAGTCAGACACCTATATTTTGAAAAGTATTTTAATAGACATGTTATAAGGGAACTGTGATTCGAGACCATGTAAGACCTTATAACATCTCCTTAGTCTTTTTTTCTTGGTTAGAATAAGGATAAAATCATTATTCACACCCTTAGTCTTTGAACATCTACTATTTGACAAGGAATTTAAAAATAAAAAGACTTGATCCTGGTCCTTAAAAGTTCAGTGGCAAGAGAGGAAGTGCCTTACCTCCATTTGGAGAAAACAGGACAAACTTCATGGAGGAGATAGCGTTTGGTTTATCTTTAACTATGAATAAGATCTGAATAGTGTAAATAGGAGAGAAGGGCATTCCAAATTGAAGCAGTATCACCAACTGCACAAAGAAGGGAAAGGAAGGGGTCTGTTGGCATATACAAAGACATAAATAGTTCTATCTGTGGTATCTGTGATCTGTCTATGAATATCATCTATCTATTTTTTTCTTAAATAACACTAATGGATTAGGGCCACATTATATAAAACACATTTTAAATTTTTACAGGAACAATCACAATCTTTATGGCTTCAAGTGAATATGGTTATAAGGATACACACCTTCCAAGGTACAGAATATAGTTTACTAGTTTAGATGTGGTCAATGCTTAGTGCTATGGCCAGTGACTTGGATCTCATTAACCCCATCAAAATACCAACTGAACTAGCTGTAATAAGAATAATAAGAAGGTTGCATTATTTACAACGTTCTTAAAATGAAGATATTTTATACATGCTGGCTTTGTTATTTATTATATACACAGAGGAAATAAAAAAAAACATTTGCTACATAGAAACAAAAAACTTCAAGTATTTCAAAATAACTTATAATAGGGTATTATTGTTAGAAGAAAGAGAAATGAATATTATGATCCCCTGTAGACCTTAACACAGAATTGTAGGAAAGATATGTTTAAACAACCATTTCTGCCCCCTGTGAATTTTCCAATTAGTTATTTCATTTCTCTAATATAATTGCATGACAGAACAAACACAAATTAATGCTACCAGGCCCCCGTGGAATCCATTTTGCCTGTTTATATGCACTACTGATCTAAAAAAAAAAGTAGCAGATGCCTCCATCAAAGAAGTAGAGGCAACGTACGGTTCTGTTTCTGAGCACACTCATGGTGAAAGTGCTTGTCACTCATGAAAGGCTTGGCCTTCAATGAGATGGCGATAAACCACTTCTGAAACTACAGAACCAAATAGTACAGCTGGAGAACAAGTATTTGACGCTTAAAAATATTGTGCCTCTAGGACTAATTACGCTTTTGCAAACTTAGTAAAACATTGCTGTTTATTTAAACTTCGGCTGTACAAGATCTCCCTCAAATGAATGGTAGCTATTCTGAAGCCTACACATAAACATCTATTTTGTAGAGAAACTGGCAATTAAGGACTTGTAATGAATTCCAGTCTTTTTCAATCTCTTTAAAAGAACACCATGGAATCAGAGAAAATAAGATATGAGGCTTCTTTAAAAATCTGCCCTTTTTCTGATGACTTAAAATCCCAAGAAGATAAATTATTTTTCTATGTGTTGTATATTTATATATTCTTTTTCTGTTACAAATACAATGCAATTTATAACTGGTGATTTTCCAGAAGGATTCCACATATAATTAGATATTCTTAAATGTCTATAAGAGTATTTTGGGTAGGTGCAATTCTAGACATATTTCTTTGGTGACACTAGTTAGGTGATAGAAATTTGGTTTATAGGTCCATTGGTTTTAAGGTTACTTTAAACCCTTTAAAATATTCAGGGCATATCATAAGACTGAGTGAAATTATTCCATAAATTGTAAACTTATTTTATTATATATAAATGCATACTTAAAGTATAAACTTTTATATATTTAAGGCTTTATAGAAGCATAACGGATGATAAAAACCCTGTTGAAATTATAGATATGTTATTCTCCTGTGAGGTACTGGGGCAAATTCAAAGAATATATGACTACTTAGATTTTAAGTTTTATATATTATAAGTAACAAATATTATAGCCAAATACAAAGTGAAAAGAGAAATATATTAGATAGATGAATACTTGATAATTGCATCAAAAGTTTAACCTTGAGAGGGCCAGCTATTTCAGAGATGAGGTGCTTTGTAATGATACTGAAACCACTACTATGAAATCCTTACTTCCTACATGGATTGAATGCGCTAGGAAAGGTCAGACTGCTCCTTTGGTCTCCAATGGTGTTCTCCCCATGGATTGCACATGGTGGAGGGTCTTTTATCTACTGCAACTGTTGGTGCGTTTTTGATATTCTGAGTCATAAAGTATTCATAGAGCAAAGAAAAGCAAACAATTACAAAGCTAGAGAGGGCCAAAGCCTAAGTATTGCCTCATGCTAGACTCTCCTGCTTTGAATTTCATGAGCATTTAAGGTTGAATTGGAATGCCATGCAAGTTTCGAGGCAATTATTTGGAGTTCACCTGCATCAACCTGTGCCCACAGTGCTTCCCTTTCTACAAAAACAAAACAAATGAACAAAAAACAACAATAAAAGGAAAATACTTACCATCACTCTTGGAAAGCAACACTAATAACATCAAATATAATGCTGTCTATGTAGAATCAACCATGTAATTAGTCCTTATAGACAATGTATAATTATTAGTGAATATGCATGACTTTCTATATTTGGCTAAGATAGCAATGAATTAATGACATTATACTCTGTCCTTTCTTACATAAATAAGACACTGATATTTGTGTTATTTTCCTAGTTGTCTTGGTCAAATTTTTAGGAGCTATGGGATTAATTTATGAGATAACTTAATTCTCTCACCCATAAAATAGGAGGTTGTAGGAAGGATTAAATATCATTCTGAAAATCTCTAGCCTAGTACCTGTCACATAGTAAATCCTCCATAAATGTTTGTTGAATCAAAATATGATTCCCTTTGGAATATTTTTAATCTAAATAGGGTCTCTTACCCCATCGCTGCTTTTAACACTTGGAAATAATACCACGGATGCATTAATAAAAGAAATAAAGTGACTAAAAATATAGCTCTGCTTTTTTTCTTCTGACAATAAAATTAAGGTTCTGTTGTATTTTAGCTGATATTAAGATTGACCCTAAGTGGAATAAGAATAGGTGGGAACCTATGCTGAGAGATTTGAGGCTCAGCAAAACCTAAATTTGTTCATTTGCTTTCAAAACAATTTCGTCTACTGTAGCACTTTGTCCCCAGTCTTTGCATTTCCAAAATGTACCCTCTAGGTCAAGAAGTATTTTCCAGTTATATTCATCTCTGTATTGCTAGTATATATCTTAGTGTCTGGCACTTAAAAATCATTACATAAATTTTTCTTGAAAGGAATCACTGTTAATTATAGCACAAGCATGAGCAAAATGTTGTGAGAGGGTAAAGACGTAATTGATTGATACTAATTGAGGTGGTGAATAGAGGAGAAATTTTCATGAAATATGCTCATTTTGAGCTGGGTTTTGAGGATCTAGTCACAGGGAGGGAAGGGTGAGGAAATTAAACAAAAAGGAGGAGCCAGTTCACCTGAGAATACATGAGGGGAGAGTAATAAAAAGGAAATAATGAGGTGTCAAAAATAAGTTTCACCTCCTTCACGGTTTTTCCCGGAGTAATCAGTAGATTCTATCAGTGGGCTACTGGTTAAGTTTGTGCCTGTCCCTGGATTCAAGGAGTTCCGTGTTTTAACTTCCTTTGCCAATGTTCTCTCAAAGGGCACCCGTTTTCTGTTAAGGGTCTTATGAGAGCTGGCAGCTAAAGGAAAAACCTGTGGTGCAAACAACATGAACAAAGCCTGAGGAATAGGTCAAACTGAGCAGAGGTAGTCAAGCGGGAGATCAGTAAGGGTCAAGGCTGTGGAAGCCAACTATGCAAGTGGGTAGTAGGTCATGAGATGAGATTGAATAAATTAAGGGTATATTAATGCCAGGAAATTATAGAGACAATGAGTGCTGGGTCCTGAGCAGTAGATTACCAGGAAAATCAAAAGGAGAGAGAAATATGTCAGAGAAGTTTGAGTTGAACGTGAGTGGGCAGTGCCAGCAGGGAACTCTTTGTTTGAACTTCTGAGGCGACTGTAGCCATATTTTTTTTAGTCTCCTACTAAAATAGCTCTGTTAATTCTACATATTACAGTGGTTGCTAGCAGGTAACTTTTTGAGCAAGTAACTAATCTAATCGTAGACTGGAGATAACTAGTTCTAGATGCAAGTGCCGATTTTTAAATTTTTAGGAAATTTGCAAGCCAATTGTGAAATACAGCCTTTATTAAACATTAAGTTATGTAAACTTAAAATCAAATACATTATATGAAAACAAAGATAATTATTTTCTAAGCTTTGTGCTATATATATTTTATTGTAATGATATTTAAAATAAAATTTTATATCTATAGGTATTTTTATTTTTCAGAGAGTTGTTTTTTGGTTGTTAAATATTTACCAGCGTGTTGCTGAAATAACCTCTGTAAAGTTTAGTTTTCTCATTTGATAAATGTTAAAAGTAATGCTGCATATGCATATCTCATAAGTCAAAAAAAAAAAGATAATACAATATTGAGTAAATGGTAGATGTCACCATTATCACCTATTATTTTGTAAAAACAAAAACTTGGGTTTTTTTGATAAATATATTCAGTTAACTCCTAAATGTATAATAAAAAATTTAAATATTTAAGCTATACGATTAGTTTTCTATCAGAAATGATGTTTTTGCATATTTATTAGGAAGAGCTATTTGCTCCATTATAAAGCCTGTCTGAAGACTCTCCAGAAAAAGCAAGTTATGAGAGTTGCAGCCTATTAAAGAGTTGCTAAGGCAACCACTGCTTGCTACTAATGTAGTGACAGGGAAAAAAAAAAGGCAATTTGAGGAACAATGCTTCTCAAAATTCAGAAGATAAATATAACTGAACAAATCTCCATTTGGAAAAAAATATTGGCCATGGGCAGCTTCATTCTTGAATTTGCAGAGAGAGAGATAGTATTCAGCAAGATGGAGAGCAACAGAGGCCAGAACATGTTTTGACCTCTTTTCAATCCCATTGAAAAGCATTAATTTCTCATGATTCTTAAAGTGATAGAATTGGAGACCCATGACAATAATCTTAACATCTTAACACTAGATTCCGGCATTTTGATAATGGTATTAAAGTACCTATGGTCATATAGTTGCAGTGTACCCTAATGATCGGTTTATTTCTTTTAAGAAGTCAATAAATGTCTTAGAGGTTGGGTTTAAAAACCTACACTGGGCCAGGTGCAGTGACTCACAACTGTAATCCTAACACTTTGGGAGGCCGAGGCAGGAGGATCACTTGAGCGGAGGAATTCAAGACCAGCCTGAGCAAGAGCAAAACCGCCATCTCTACAAAAAAAAAAAAAAAAAAGAAAAAGAAAAATAGAAAAATTAGCTGGTTGTGGTGTGCACCTGTAGTCCCTGCTACTTGGGAGGCTGAGACAGGAGGATCACCTAAGCCCAGGAGTTGGAGGTTGCAGTGAGCTATGATGACACCACTTCACTCTAGCCTGGGAGACAGAACAAGATACTGTCTCTTGTCTCAAAAAAAAAAAAAAAAAAAAAAAAAAATCTAAACTGGTATCATGACAATAGCAAATGTCACATTTTCATATGATATGGCACCCTCAAAGGTATAGCAGTTAATTCAGTTTATTGCCTTTTAGATTTTATCAGTATAGCAAAAGTAGATGAATTAATTCGAATGCTGAATGAAAGACTTTGGTCCGAGAAAGGTATTAAATACATTAACACTTTTCAGATACTATAGTTGTTTTAAATTCTTCATTAATCCAATGAGTTGGGTAATACTATCACTTTTCTAACTATATGACTGAAGTTTCTAGAGGATTAAATCCTACAAATTGCTAAATGCCAAAGGCTAGACTTTATTCAGAATCAATCGTAATCTTAAACTCAGAGTTTTTTCTCATTGTTCTTAATAATAATGGTTATTCGTAGACATATATTTAGAACAATTTGATTTTAATTCTTTAAGTCAGTGCCACATTATTTTGCTATGCTAGATTCCTCGGCTTACTAGATATCTTTTTCTATATATTGTTTTTTCTGATAGAAAATATCTCATTATGCTAGTTGGATCTAGTTAAAAGAGCCATTGCTTTTCCTTAAACACAATTATTTTAATTTTGGCTGTTAACATGCTACAAATCACCTTGCAAATAAGTAGGAAACACAAAATTATATGTAGATGCCAGGATTTAGATCAAACAGATATACTCTATGTGAATTCCTTAATTGTCAGGATTGCATCTGGAAATCCTGAAAACAAAAATGAGCAAGAGAACAGGTTCCTATTTATGAATTGGACACTATCACATTATGATTTGACATGGCCACATATTGAGGTTAGAAACAACTGAAGCAGCAGCAGCAGACAATGCTTACAACATCTTTAAATCAGATCTAGAAAAGATCATCCCAGAGAAAGAAACTTAAAATATTTAAATAACAGATTGGCAATTTAAGATTTCATTTTATGTTGCCTTTTTCCTTTCTATCATGTTGGCTATTCATTCTACATTTAATCTTTGCTGAGTCATAATCTTTACATATTGTATTTGCAAGTTTGAAATTATCAAGCTATGTATTTTTTTACAATAATAAATATAGTTAAAAATGTATATACACACAAATGATCAATGTGAAAAATCCATGCTTCTTGCTATTTCATCAAAAACAAGAACAAATTAATGGGTACAATGACATCAGTGTTCTTTGGGACTGTTTAAATTGGAAAGATGCTTAAAGGGCAAAGAAAAAAATTGATTTAAAAAAATCCTGATTCCCAGAGACTTCACTGAATAATGAGCTCTAACTAGGCATGGAAATTTGCTCACATATTATGCAGCTAATTTAAGATAGAATGAAGAATGGACTGTTGTAAAAGATACACATTACTTCCTCTGGAAAAGCTTTAAACAGTTTGCAAAGTCAAATTTAAGATGCTTTTAATTGCAGTCCTTTATTGTTGCCATGTAAGAACATGGTTGAAGTCTGTTGAGCAGAATGGATCTTAGAGGGGATGAATTCCAGTAAATACAAAAAGGAGCCTTTGAACTTAAATTTTTAATAAATACATTTCCTCAGTAAATTCTTTGCCTATCAGTGTAAGACAACCGCTTGTAAATGAATTTGTGCTTCTTCTGTGCCTGTCTTATTGAGCTAGTATAGGAGGTGGACTTTGGCAACCTGCCTGAGCCTTGAGCGAAACCTTAAGCCTGCTTACAATACTGAACAAAAGCTTTGAAAATGATTAACATTTAATTTCAATAGAAAGTAGTTCTGCTTTCTTTAATAGGATGTGGCCACCATTGGTGTAGGAGTTCCTGGCCCCAGTCAAAGCCAGCGCAAACTGGTTACTGTCAAGATGAAGCCCAAAGTTGACCATTTTATGCTTTTTGCCTGATTTTAATGCTAAAAATCACATCTAAGGATGGATATTTAACACTATTCAATGCTAACATATTTAATGCTAATTAGACATGCAATGTATTAAGAAGCATGTTTGATGAGCAGCTGCCAACAAAACTCTGTCTCTATATGTTATGATTTCAATGCTGGCATCAAGCTTTCTCTCTCCACCCTTTAAAAGTTCCCCCAAACCCTTTGTTTGGAGAGCTGGTTGCTCCTTAACCAGCACTGTCTCCCTTTTGTTTGAGCAAACCCCACCCTGACCCCACCCTGCCCTCTCTTCCCCAATAAAGCCTTGCCTGTACAAATTCCTTTTGTGGTCTCATTCCAATTTTATTGACTCAGGGACCAAGAACCCTGAGGTCAGTAACGTTATTGCGTATCAAATACACACTAACAAGTAGTGCTAATGAGAATCACCTGTTACAGCATTGCTACTTTTTTGATTTCTGAATATTTATTACTATCTCTCAAAATTACTGTCCTGTTCATTCATGTAAAACATCCTCATATTTTCTCTGTAAGCTTCATATAATAATAATTAAATTTCATGTTTCTTCAGGAAACATGCTTTTCAACATTTTTACTAAGTCAGCATTTTATTTGTTTCCAATTTATTTGAAAAGAGGAAGAAGAATGGATCTGTTATTTAAACAGGCTCTTCGGTTTACATAGTGCAATTTGAAAGCTCTGAACTCTTTCATTTGTGGTATGCAGGGCTCTCCATCTATGTCAAATTCCTGCAAACTGTCTCTACATTTCTTGAGAAGTAAAATATACAAACCTAATATATATCACTCAAAAATACATGTGCTTTACACCGTAAAGTAGAATGCAGCTTTCTATCACCTAAATTTGCTAAATTTGGGGGCTTCAATTTAAAAGTTATTTGACATTTTATTAGTTTTTGCGATTTACATTCAGAGATTTAGGCAAAGTCATGACATCAAACCTGACATTAAGAAATTGTTTCCCCTGCTTATTAAGTTTGCCAAGGTGTTACTTTACCTATTTGTTTATTTAACCATATGACCTGTGCGAGATTGTGAGATATATATTTGGTCTTTGTCCCAGTTTCCTGATATACAGCTCTAAAACCCTTTGAATCTCAGGAGTGATTAGTGTCTTTTGCATGCTAATTAGACAACTGGTAGTTGGGGCCTATAGATAGCTTCAGAATGGGAGCTGGTAACTAAAAAAAGACATGACTGGTCTTTTTGGCATGATCAGTTGGACCAAGGTCAATCAATTTAGCACAGGCATGATTGGACCAAAGCCAGACCCCAAACTCCAGGGAAGGGAAAGGGGATGAATGTGGAGTTGCTCAACAGTGGCCAATGATTTAATGATTTAATCAATCACGCCTACGTTATGAAGCTTCCATAAAACCCGTAAAGGACTGGTTTCAGAGAGATTCTGAATAGCTGAATATGGGGAGGTTCTGGGAGGGTAGGACACCTGGAGAGGGCATGGAAGCGCTGGGCCCCTTCTCCTAGGCCTCGTCCTATGCATGTCTGCCATCCAGCTGTTATAAGAAATAGGTAAATGTAAGCACAGTGTTTCTTCAAGCTCTTTGAGCTGCTCTAATGAATTACTTGAACCTTACGAGGAGTCATGGGAAGCCCCAATTTATAGCTGGGAAGGTCAGAAGTAATCCCTGGTGGCTTGCCCAAGTAAATTACTTGTATTCAAATCTGCTTCTGGGAACACAAACTAAGAGAAAGATTGTTCACAGTGAGGATTCCAACTACATCCGGGAAACTTTCATCCATATGTCTACAATCTAGTTCAATCAAAATTATGCATCTTCCTCAAAGTAAACAAACTGCTAATCTGTGCACATTCATTTAAACATTCTCTTCTTTCTGTAATGTCTTCTCTCCTTTTTTGGAAAACATATTCATGTTTTGAGGCCTATCAATAATGTATTCTTTCTTTGAAATCTTTTCTAACTCCCCACTTAAAACCATCATTTCTTCCCTGCTTCTATAGTAGATTTTTAAAACTTTATTTCTCATCACATTATGTCACAGTTAATTTGTGTCTGCATGTTTCTCCACCTGGACTCTTTATGAGCTTCTTGACGGAGGTGTTAAATTAAAATTATGAGCTTTATTTTCTCACAAAGTATTGTGACAAATGATTATATTCTAAGGCAGGAATTTTAAAAAATGTGATATCACTTTCTACCTTCTCTACCACATATATATTAGTCTGTTCAGGCTGCCATAACAAAATACTGTTGTCTCGGTGATAAAAACAATAGAATTTCATTTTCTCACAGTTTTGAAGGCTGGGAGACTGAGATCAGTGTGCCAGCATGGTTGGGTTCTGGTGAGAGCTCTCTTCCTGGTTTACAGTCAGCAACTTTCTTGCTGTGCCCTCACATGGCAGAGATAGCAAGCTAGGTCTCTGGTAACTCTTCTTATAAGGGTACTAATCCCATCGGGAGGGCTCTACCCTCTTGACCTAATTACTTCCCAGAGGCCCCATATCTCCAAATACCATCACACTGGGGGCTAGGGATTCAACAAATTAATTTTAGGGGGACACAAAGGCTTAGTCCGTAACATCATGCCAGACAGTTGAATGACCTATGCATCTTTTATTGTTAAACCTAGATGGGTATGAAATTCATAATTTTTATCTACACAGAATTTCAATCAACGCATAGCCTCCACATACAACTATGCAAGCTCTGCCATTTATAATTCCAAGGGTGCTATTTATATTAACTTGGGATATGAACTGAGGCCTTTGGAGTAGGATGAGACTTTTTATCTTTTCCAACCTTTGTCTTATCTCTTTTTGTATCTGGCCTCACAGTTTATATTCTTCTCATGCATACTCTTTAGAACTCATAATAGTATATAAACCTATATGTTCAAATATATAAATGTGGTTTGTAAAATTAGGTTTCATTTTCCCAATTATAATCATATTATCTACCCTTTTAATATTTTGTTTTTTTTCACGTTGAAACTACATAATAGAAATGACTGCTAGTCATATTGTATAGCTCTAATCATTCTTTGTTAATAGCTCCATAATAGTCCATGGCGTGATGTTGCCATATTTTATTTAGCAACCTCTGGTGGTCATTTATTTAGTTTGTAGTTTTTGCCCCACAAACAATGTTTCAATAAATATATTTCTACCTATATCTTTATGTGGATTTTTATTAATATGGGTATATTTCCAGTAATAGAATTGCTAGATTGAATGGTATGTCTAGTTTTAACTTAATGGAAGGTTTAAGACTTCTTCCCTCAAAAGCTAAACAATTAATTTTTCCATTTTCAGTGTGTGAGAAAATCCTTTTCTTCACATACCTGCCAACAATAAATCTTAAAGCTCTTTTCAATTTTTTTGCCAGTCTAATAGGAGTAAAATAATTTCTTATTGTTAATTTAATTTTCAGTTCCATGACTACTAGTAAATTTCAGCATATCTTCATATTTCTGTTGGCCATTTGAATTTATTCTACTATGAAACTTCTGTTCATATCATTGCCCATTGTTTCTTTAGATTATTTTTCTTTATTTCTGAATATTTGGTCTCATCTAGATCCTAGCATCTTTATCAGCTGAATTGTAAATATGTTTTAGACTTATTTTATTTATATTGAAGTTTTTGGTGTCTTTCATCATATAAAATTTTAAAATCTTTACATCATCACATGCTTGTAATTAATGGCTTCCTTGTTTTCAGTCTTGATTGAGCAGATACCATATCCTTTATACATATAGTTTTCTAGAAATTTTTGTAAGATTTTCATTTTTTCTCCACTTTTTATTAATTTAATTGGAATTATTTTCTATATTGGATTATTTATTTTTTCTTCTAGTTGAAAAATCTGTTGGGAAAGTACCATTTACTGTTTCATGCTTTTCCCCATGTATAGAATGAGCTTTGTCAATATTTATTAATATAGTCTCATATTCGTGGATCTTAATCTGTTTTTTTGTGTTTAATTAATTTTAATATTTTATTAGTTCATTCTTTCTGGTATCCTTTGGATTACTTGGTCTTTATCCCCGATTCCCTAAGGATACTGAATTTATTAATGTCCGTTCTTTTTTAGTAATCATGGCAATTAAGACTATCCTCTAAATACTTCTCTTAGTATTCTATCTAATCTTAATCCTTTGATTAGTTGCAAAATGTTTTCCTTTTCATTTCTTAGTAGATAGTTTAAAATTTTCATTTTAATTGACTCTTTGTCTCTTTGACTTAGGCATTATCCAGGAGCTGCATATTAATCTTCTATTATTTGATGGGGTTTTTTGGTAATTAAAAAATAATTTTAATTTTATTGGTTTAACATTAGAAAAAGTGGCCTTTGAAATCTCTGTATTTTTCTTAACACTAGATCTTCTTAAATTGTGTTTTTGATTATCATATCACTCTCTTCTATTTAGAATTTTAAAACTTAAATTTCATCTTGTCTGATATTAATATTGCCAATCTTGCTTTTTTAGTCTAGTATTTGTGTACTGTCTTTTTACTTTTTTTAATTTTAAATTTATACCAACTAGCCGTTGACACAAGCCACCCCAATCCACCTAAAAAATTAATGGCTTAAAATAGCAACTATATATTCTTACAGAGACAGTTGGATGGTTCTCCCGCATCAGATGAGCTATGCATGCATCTGTAGTAAACCGCAGGCTGGGGAGGTGTTTCAGTTGGTCTATGTTGGGTTTTCTCAAATGTTTGGAAGTTAGCTGGCTATAGGCCCATTGAGGATGGCCTCATATAGAAAAACTGGGCTTTTTTTCCATGTAGATTTTCACCCTCCAGCTGGCTAGCATGGGCTTTTTTATGATGATGGCAAATTTCCAAGAGATGGGTCAGAAACATGCAAGATTGGCACAGTCTGGCTTATATAAAATTCATTTGGCTAAATCAAGTCCCAAGAACAGCTCAGAATCAAGTAGTGAGGTGACAGAATCCACTTCTTGTTAGGAGGAGATACAAAGCTACCTGGCAAAGGGCATGGATATAGCATGCTTAGAGAATTGGGGTAATTTTCACAGTAATCTCTCATGAAATCTTTATCAATTTATTTTTAAGTGTCTATTATAAACAGAATTGTTCTCTCTATATTTATATATTAGTTTTAAATCTAATTTGATAGCCTCTGTATTTATAAACTAATTTTACATGTTGATTCCTTTCTTATAACTACCCATTTTTGCTGGTTTAATCAAATTTCTGTTGTGTTTTTTCTTTTGCTTTTTCGAAGTTCCATGGGATTTTTCTTGTTAATGACTGCTTTTGCTTTTTTTCTCTTTTAATTGAACACACAATATTCTACTATTATTTATAAAGGTAGTATCAATTGTTTTCTCTTTGGGATGCATTGTTTTTCCTGCCACAATGTTATAATCCTCCACTTTGGCTTCAATTAAGGGAAGATGGAACAATTTTACTCCTTCCTTTCTTCCCCTTCTTTCTTATTCTGTCCAGTGAGATGTTTATATTTTCTTACCACAATGTAATCTGACTAGGAATAAAAACCAAAAAAATAGAAAATCGCCAAATATTTGATTATTTTAATAAGCACGAAATATTTGACAAAATTCAAAACCTATTCGGAATAAAATTCTCAGCAACATAAAAGCAAATCCAAAAAGCCTATTGAGAAAGTGAAAATACATGCCACAGATCGGGACAAAATATTTGCAATATGTATATCTGAAAAAAGGACTAATATTAGAATACATAAAGAATTATCACAAATCAATAATTATAATTAAACATCCCAATTAAACAGGAGAAAAACATCATGAAAAGTACACTTCACAAAGAAGATATCTGAATGCTGACCATATGAAAAAAATGCTCACCATCATTAATTGTCGGAAAAATGAATGACTAAAATTGAGAAGACTGACAATATAGTATCCTGGGGAGGATACAGAGCCACTGGAACCTTCTTCATGCATTGTTGGCAAGAGTATAAATGGTACCACATTTTGAATAATTCCCAATATAGTTAATTATATACCCACTCTATGTCCTCGTAATTTCACTCCTAAGTGTGAACTCAAGAGAAAGATATACAATTAAAGGCTTGTAAACTAGAATGTTGGCAGCCCCAAATGTTTATCAATCCTGTAAAAGATAAACAAATTATGTATATTTATACAATGAAACACTATTCAGCAATAAAAGGAAATGAGAAACTGATATAATTATACCTGTCCCTCACATTTTATGTTAAGCTAAAGAAGCCAGACATCAGAAAGTATATGCTAGATGATCACATGTACATATGTTCAACAATATACCTGACTAACTTCTGGTGATTGAAATCAGAATATTAGTAGCCTGGCTGGGGGGAGTTGAGAGGAAAGTCACAAAGGAAACTTTCTGGGATGAGGGGCAAGTTCTTTATCTTGATCTGGCTGATAGTTACATGGGACTATTCATTTGTCAATACTCATTGAGCTGTATATGTAAGGTTTATGTACTTTATTGAATGCAAAAAAGCCAAACTCTTTACGGAGACTTACAAGGCACTCTACAATCTAGCCGCATGTCATTCTTCTGTACCTCATCTTCTGATACTTCTTGGCACATGCATTGGATCCCAGACACACAAACCTTCATGCTTTTTATTGAATGTTCAAGTATGATCTGAACTCAGTGCTTTTTAAGTTACTACTCTTACTCCACCTTTTTTTAATATCCACTTGCATTGCTGTCATGTATCTTTCAGGTCTTTGCACAAATACTGCTTCTCAACGAGGATTCCCGTGACAACACCATTTAAAATGCCACCGCCCCCTTTACCCTCTTCTTTTGTTCTTTATTTTTCTCCAGAACGCTTATAAAATTCTACCATTTTGTAAATTTTCTATATTTGTTTGTCTCCAACCAGGCTACATGAGGGCAGACCTTATTGTCTGTTTTCTGTTCACTGCTGTTTTTGCAAGTGTCTAGAATAGTGCCTGGCATATAAGTAGGATTTAATTGTTGCTTCTGAATAAAGGCATTTATGTCTCAGAATTTCTTCGAATACCTGGGTAAACTTCTTCAATGAGTCATTGAAATACACCTATTGTTCTACCTATCAGTGAACAGAGTTGTGGACCTGAAGGCTTTACCTTGCTGTTGATGCGCAGGGTGCTGGCCAACAAACCCTGTGGCCCTGAGGAGCCAGCATCTGCTGGGTTTTGCTCTGGTGTGCTAATACTTGTTCTTCCCAGAGAGTTTCTAGACATTGTTTTCTTTAGAAAAGAAACTTCAATTTCTTTTGCTGAGGGGTAAATGCCTATGTCTGTAGTATATAGTCATGAATTGACAAAGTTTGAAGGGGATAACTCTTCTGTCTACTTCATCAATCCTTCCAATCCCTGTTCTCTTTCCTTCTCTCAGAAATACTTGAAGTGTCTGGTTTCTGAGCCTCTTTTAGGGTGCTGAAGGAAAACGGTTTTATTTTTTGGCTACAGCTCCCTTCTTATTTATCCCTGGATGCAGCGTTTTCCGCCAGCTTCTTAAGTCAGAAATTCTTCTTTGTGTTCCATTTCCTAATAATTGTTTGAAACAGTATCACCCTTCTTTTCTTAATTGTTGTTATTATTTTATTTTCCTTTACGATCATTTCGTTGAAGTCTCAGATGGAACAGATTATAACCATGTGTGCTTAGTCTATCATCTTAAACTAGAAGCTTTTGTTGTATTTTAATCAGTCAGAAACCAGTCTCCATGCAACCATTTGCAACTATGAAGTCAAGCCAATAGCTATAATCCCTTCCCTTTCCTCTGCTGTCAATAGTTACAGGACTGATTGTGTCATATGTTCAACCTAGAGTGTAAATGGGAAATTATCATTTTAAGTGACAGCTCCATGTTTTGCAAGAACTAGAAAAATTTATTTTAGAATAATAAAATCAGAGTACCAAACTCCTTGTATTTACAAACCAGCAGAGTACTGATTTCTGATTTCTTTCCTGGTACTCTAGAGAATGACCAATCTGGACTTAGAATGAATATGTAACCGTGGATGATTAAGGTATTCTTAAAGTTACCAGGGAATCTGATCAGACACCCTGACTGTAATTATCATTGAATATTCTCACTTTGATCGCATCCTGTTCTAATGAACCAAATTAAATCTTGTTTTGTTTAGCAGCAAGAATTGATTTATTTTTGTTTGAGCAAACACACAAAAGAAGGGGAAATTAACCTAAAAAGTCCGAGAGGGGACAATATGTCTTAGAACAGAGATCTGTTAAGTAGTCAGTGGACTAGCACAGAAGTTTGATGGGCAATGCACTGGATAATTTTGACAGGAATTTTTCCTAGGAATAGGAGAGAGTTCTATCCCAACACATGTTAGTATCTGAGATATACTTACAAGTACAGATGGGCCATTAAGAAATATTCTTTACAGGATGTTACCTGGGCTTTTTATATATGTTTTAGCTAAAGTAACCTTAATTTTGCCACTTTAGTCCTCAAAATAAGTATACTTGAATTCAACTCCTGGCTTTATCTCTTATTAATTTGTCACCACAGACAAGTTAGATAAATTGGTAAAGCCTCAATTATCTGATGTGTAAAATCATGGAACATTATTTTAAAGGTATGTGGTAAATTTTTACATGATATAAGGAGCACAAAATGCTTATTTTTCACAAAATAGGTGTTCTATACACTGTATCATTATTATCATTGTTATTATTTCGGCTATATCCCACGACATGGATATAGTTATATTCTTTTTTTGTGTTAGACTTCCTGCTATCAAGCAGAAGAGGAATTACTTATTGTCTAGTTTTTTTCTTCCAGACCTGTGGCTAAGGAAAATTTATATTTAATGTCTTCCAAAAGAACATACCAGTTTTAAGGTTATGACTGTGTGGATATATCTATTTTTCTATACATGTGATCTCTTTTCCTTTACTTTTCAAGTATCTTTAGGAAGCAAAAATCATGCTCATATTTACAGTATGAGTGACTCAACAGGAACAAAACATTTAGCAAAATAGTATAAAAGGCAAGTTAGCAAAAGCCCAATAGGAAAAGAGGTCAAGGTCCCTACATGTTATGTAATATTTTCTGAGTGATTGACAAAGTACTCCTTTTCTACCTGTCCTAAGAAATCTTGACATGTGTAAAATCAGCCTTATAATGACAAATAGATAAGGAATTTCCAACTGTGTTTGTACTCTGGCTTGTTCTCATTCATATATCTGTACTCGACATCTCATTAGATTGTCTTTTTAGAGCATCAAGGAATAAATATGGACAGAACGTCCCCAGGCCATATGCCAAACCCTGGAAATAAAGTGATTCTCTTTTTCACAGAATAAAGCAGTGGACTAATTAAAAGAAAGTCACAGTATCCTGTCCACCACAATGAATCCCTGCTTGTACAGAACAGAACTCTCTGAAGGCTTACTACCCAAACACTGACCTCAGAATTAAAGCAAAAAGACCAAAAAACAAAAGCAATATTCAAAATGTGCAAAATAGTGCATTTATTTAGTTCTACTTAAGGAGACCAGCATGTTATAACTTAGAAAACTCATCACAGAAGCCCACAAGCTTGAGATGCTTAAAAATAGACAAGGTTCTCTTTTTTTTAACTAATAGATTTGATTTTTGAGTAGTTTTAGCTTTATAGAAAAATTGAGCAGAAAGTACAGTTTCCATATGGTCCCTCACATTTGTTGTAATTAATGAGCCAATACTGATACATTATTACTACCTAAATCCATATTCTACATCCTGTTCACTCTTTGTGTTGTACTTTCTATGGATTTTGACAAATAAGTGACATATACCCACCATTACAGTATCATACAGAATAGTTTTAATACTCTAAAATTCTCCTGTGTTGCCCCTAGTCTTCTCTCCCCACTCCCTCCCCCTCCCCCTGAACCTTGGGCCACCACTGATCTTTCTATTGTCTCTATAGTTTTGCCTTATCCAGAATGTCATATAGTTGGAATCACATAGTATCTACGTACTATAGATATGACTTTTTAGATTGACTTTTTCACTTAATGATATGCCTTTAAGGTTGCTCCATGGCTTTTCATGGCTTAAGAACTCACATCTTTTTATTTCTGAATATTACCATATGAATGTACTACAGTTTGTTTATCCATTCACCTGTTGAAGGACATGTTAATTGCTTCTAAGTTTTGGAAAGTATGAATAGAGCTTCTATAAATATTCATGCACAGGTTTTTTCATGGACATGAGTTTTCCAACCCATTTGGGTAATATCAAGGAGCATAATTGCTATATGATATGGTAAGGGTGTATTTAGTTTTATGAGAAACTGTCAAACTATCTTTCAAAGTGGCTGTACCATTTTGCACTCCCACCAATAGTGCATGAGTGTTCTTGTTGCTCTGTTCCCTCAATGCTGTTTGTTATTGTCAGTGATTTGGATTTTGGCCATTCTGATAAATGTATGCTGATTATTTCATTGTTTTAATTTGTAATTCACTATGTAATGACATATGATGTTGATTATTTTTTCAAATGTGTATTTCTCATGTGCTTATTTCCTTTGGTAAGGTGTCTGTTCAGACTTTTTGCCAATTTTGAAAGTGGGTTATTTGCTTACTTACTGTTGAGCATCAAGTATACTTTGAATATGAGGTAGGGGTGTGTGTGTCTGTGTGTGTGTGTGTGTGTGTGTGTGTATAAAATTAGCTATGTGTTTTGCAAATATTTTCTCAAACCCTGTGGCTTGTCTTTTCATTCTCTTAACTTTTACAGAGAAATTTTTAATTTTAAGGATATATAAACTATCATTATTTTTTCTATAGATTGTACTTCTGGTGTTGTATCTAAAGTAGTCATCAAACCCAACTCTTCCGTTACTTTATAATAATATTGTATATATTATGTGATATATGTTATAATATATTTTATAATATATTATATATCTTATATAATTGAATATATATTATATAAATTTATATATATAATATATTA
>RJWJ010010179.1:36454-47806 GCA_004363605.1 Indri indri
TATATTATGTTATATAATAAGATATAATTATGCATAATATATTTTATATAATAATATATTATAGTTTGCATAATAATGTATGATATTTATGTATGTTATATAATTTAAAACTGTGAAAAATAGTTTTATTTCTAATATGCATATATTTTATTTCCTTTTCTTGTCTTATGGCACTAGCTAGGACTTTCAGTATAATGTTGAATATAAGAGATGAGAACAGACATTATTCCTGATCTTAGTGGGAGAGTATCTAATTTCTCACTATTAGGTATGATGTTGGCTGTAAGTTATGTTTGTAGATGTTCTTTATCAAGTTGAAGAAGTTCCCCTTTATTCCTATTTTGCTTGAGAGTTTCTGTCATTGGTGGGTGTTGAATTTTGTCAAATGCTTTTCTGCATCTATTGATATAATCATATGATTTTTCTTCTTTAATCTATTGATTTCATGGATTACATTAATTGAGTTTTGAATGTTCATCCCACCTTGCATACCTGGAATAAATCTTAATTAGTTGTGATGTATAATTTTTATGAATCATTGGATTTGATTTGCTACCATTTTGTTGACAATTATTTTATCTATATTCCTGATAGATATCAGTTTCTAGTTTTTCTTTTTTAGTAAGTCTTTGTTTGGTTTGGGTATTGTGGTAATGTAGGCCACATAAAATGAGTTAAGAAGTATTCTCTCAGCTTATATTTTCTGGAAGATATTGTAGAGAATTGTATAATTTCCTTCTTAAAAGTTTGGCAGGATTCACTAGTGAACCCATCTAAGTCTGGGGCCTTATGTTTTGAAATGTAAATTAGTGATTAAATCTTCAATAAATATAGGTCTATTCAGATTTCTGGTCTCTCCTTATATGAGTTTTATTAGAGTGTATCTTTCAAGGAATTGTTTCATTTCATCTATGCTATCAAATTTGTAGGCATAGAGTTGTTCACAGTAGTCCTTTAATATCCTTTTAATGTATTCTTAGTACAGATATCATATAAATCTTAGTTAAGAAGTGAAATTTCAAGCCTCCTCTTTGAATGAATGGATAATTTGGCTTTTTTTTTTTTTGAAATTCATATATTCTGTGATGCACAAAGTCTAGGTCACTATTAAAACAGACATCATGGGAAAAAGGAGTTGGTACAGAAATAGGCTTTGATTTTTGTAATATGCTAATCATTTATATATTTAAAAATAAATTAAAGAAGATTATAAATGTAAACTTAAAAACGAAATACAAAGGCAAACAGAAAAACATAACTTTACATTAAATAACGAACATAGCCAAACATAGAAAATAATTGATTTAGGAAAATAGTGAACACACTGCTTTGATTGTATATATTGAAATTTAATATTCAATAAAAAAACTTCAAGATCATCTTGAAATTTACTTAGTAAGTTCTCTTTTGGATGTCTTGAGTTTCTTGGATCTTTATTTGCTGACTTTTACCAATTTGGGTAATTTTTCAGCCATTAATTTTTCAAATAATTTTCTGCTCTATTCTCCTTCTTGTCTCTACTTGGTACTCCTAATACACATATTTAGACCACTTGGTAATATCTCACAGCACCCTAACACTCTTTCATTTTTTTCCAAATTTATTGTATCTTTTTCTTCAGCTTGGATAATCTTTATTGATCTACCATTATATTTATTGACTTACTTTAGCTATTTCTGGTCTGCTCTGAGACCAATCAAGTGAAATTTTTATGTCAGTAACTATCTTTTTAAGGTGTAGAATTTCCATGTGTTTGCTATTTATAGCTTCCACTACTTTGCTGAAATCCCTCATCTTTTTTTTTTATTATTGATATCTTTTATCCACTTTTAAATATTAATACACAGCAGACAAAAACATACACGGGGGAAAAGAATTCCTATTCAATAAATGGTGCTGGGAAAATTAGATAGCCACATGCAGAAAACATCTGCACCTCTCACCTCTCACAAAACTCAACTCATGATGGATAACAGACTTAAATTTAAGGCATGAAATCATAAGAATTTTAGAAGAAAATGTTGGAAAAACTCTTATAGATATCAGCCTAGGCAAAGAATTTATAAAGGATACCCCAAAAGCAATCACAACATCAACAAAAATAAATAAATTGGACCTGATCAAATTAAAAATTTTCTGCATAGACAAAGAAACTATCATTAGAGTGAACACACAGCCTAAAGAATGGTAGAAAATATTTGCATGCTACACATCCAATTAAGGGCTAATAACTAGAATCTATGTAGAACTTAGGAAAATTAACAAGAACAAATCAAACAACCCCATTAAAAAGTGGGCAAAGGACATGAATAGAAACTTTTCAAAAGAAGATAACCTAATAGTCAACGAACATGAAAAATTGATTAATATTTCTAATCATCAGGGAAATGCAAATCAAAACCACAATGAGATATCACTTAACTCCAGTGAGAATGGCTTTTATCAAAAAGTCCCAAAACAACAAATGTTGGCGTGGATGCAAGGAGATAGGAACACTCATACACTGTCAGCGGGATTGCAAATTAGTACAACCTCAATGAAAGTAATATGGAGATACCTCAAAGAACTTACAGCAGAAATACCATTCGATCCAGCAGTTCTACCACTGGGAATTTATCCAAAGGAAAAAAAGACATTCTGTAATAAAGACATCTTAGCTTGAATGTTTATAAAGGCACAATTCACAATTGCAAAGATGTGAAAACAACCCAACTGCCCATCAATACATGAGTGGATTAATAAAATGTGGTATATGTATGCCATGGAGTACTACTCAGCTACAAAAAACAATGATGATCTAATACCTCTTGTATTATCCTGGATGGAGTGGGATCCCATTTTTCTAAGTGAAGTATCACAAAACTGGAAAAGCAAACACCACGTGTACTAACCATGAAATTGGTACTAATTGATCAATGCTTATGTGTACATATGGAAGTAACATTCGCTGGGTGTTGGGAAGGTGGAGGTGGAAGGGACGGGTAAATTCATACCTAATGGGTACGGTGCACCCTTTCTGGGAGTTGGGCACACTTGTGGCTCTGACTCGGGTGGTGTAAATGCAATATATGTAACCAAAGTGTTTGTACCCCCATAATATTCTTAAATAAATAAATAAATATTAATATATATGGCCCTCCATATCAGTGGATTCTGCATCTGAGGATTCAACCAACTGTGAATCTAAATATTTGGAAAAAAATGATAGTTGCATCTGTACTGAACATGTACAGACTTTTTTATTGCCATTATTCCCCAAATGATACAGTATAACAACTATTTACATAGCGTCTACATTTGTATTAGGTATTATAAGTAGAAATGATGAGCCATACAAATTATGAGATTCCTTTCTGTTAGGAGCTAGGATTATCCTGATATTTAAATTAAAACATATATATTAATTCCAGATAAAATACTTTGAAGTAAGCGAGAAAGTCAAGAAAGAAGAAAAAATGGAAATCATAAAGCAGAAGGTCTTATCAAAGTGGACAGTAAGGGGAAAGAAGAAAATATCTTGTTTTCCTCAGAATATTAATAAAAATCAGAAACAGTTTTATATGTCTTTCTCCATATAATCATGGAGAAATCTCCAAGGATTCACAAATTTATTGCCACAAAAAAGAATACTCAGCAATACTTAGTTAAATAAATCAATAAATGTAGAGATTTTACTAAATTGTATTTATTTGACCTCTTTAGTATTTCTTGAACCTAAACCCTTCCTTTATATATACTGTTTTTTTTCCCAATTTACTCTCAATACTTCTAACTTGGAATTCTAAATGGGGATTCTATTTTCAGCTTTTTCTCCTCCTGCATCTATGTGCATTTTTAGTGATATTTCTAAAATCAATATTTATAAAGCCATTCTCCTGCTTAGAACACTTCAGTGGTTCATCAGCATCTATAACCTCAAGTCCAAGTTCATTACCATGTCACAATGGGTTCTTTTCTTTTTCTTACCCATTTCTACTTCTCTCAGATCCTCTAGGCACAGTAAACTGTTTTCAGATATCTGAATATGCCAGGCTTTCTCACCACTGAAGCACAATTGTTACATTTCTTTACTTTGCTCTTGAAGAGTTTCTTCATATGTCACTTGTAGTGGCAAATGCCCCTGACAAACATTGCTCACAGAGCCTGGAGACGCAAGTTGCATGCATCAATAAAGGGATAAAAATACACAAGTGTTATGTTTGCCCAAATAATAAAGTTTATAAGGGGAAGATCCATGATCGGATTAGCTCTTTTGATTGCAAGTCGTATTCTCATTCTAGAACAAGAAAAAAAAAATAGCTGTCAAGTAATATCGTTGTTCTTTATAGTTGATTATTGTGATTTTGTGCAAACAATTCTAAATTAATCTAAATCTCAATTCCCCGTCCTGTGAAATGAAATTCACATAATACCTACTTTTTAAAGTTATTGTAAAGATTTGAAGATATAATTATTATTGAAACGCTTTTGATCCTACTCCAAGGGGCTAGAAACACAAGATAGCAGAAATACCTTCCACACAAATCTTTATAAATTTAAAAAAGTTTTCAAAAATCTTACTAAATTTTATAAGGAAAAATTTAACTACTATCTACTGAGGCCCAGCTGTATGTACAGAAATAGGTTGATTAAATTTAATCATTACAACAACATTTTGAGAAAACTGTCATCATTTCTACTGTTGTAGAAGTTGTAATGTGGCACCCAGACTCTGCCCATCTTCTGAGAATACTATCCAGAAATATACTCCACAGCTGCTAGACCCCTGGGAGCACTTCCTCAGCTGAAGAGAGTTGTCTCACCCAAGGTCACAAGCTCTTCACTGCTCACAACAAATGGCTAATTAATTTGGAGTTATAAAGGCATGCACCACTCAATCCAACCCGATATAAATCTAAAGTGTCACCCTATCTTTAGAATCTGCTGTAGGCTTACCTGAAGTTCTATTGATATTATTAATACATCATAGTTTACCTTCTCTTTCTGTCCATTCCTATTTCCTTCCCTTTTGTCACAGATAATGATGCCAACAGCCCTCGCTAATAAATTCTGGGCATGCTTTTTTTTGTCTTGGAGCCTGTTTCTCTCCAACAGTCATGGCCCAGTTAGAAAGGAGAAAACATTCTAGGGGCTACAGTAATGGTTCACATATCCTCAAAAACCAACACATCCCAGTGGAGTTCTTTCTTCTGCCCTTTCTAATGATACTACTATAAAGTAATTGACAAACTGTGAGTACATCAAGTGATTCACTATTCAGGGAATTGTAGCTCTCAAAATTTAAACGTGTGCATTCTTGGAAATTTCTGACACATGCTCACTCCTTATTCACCAATTCGAAGGTTGGAAACTGCACATCAAAGTAGGTCACAATCCATCAAAGGGTAGTAGTTTTTTGTCCTATTGTCTTAGGACTAGGACAGAGTCCATAGAAATAGGACTGGAAGACAACTTATTAATATTAATTATATTTAAAGGTATCCTTGACACCTGTTTTGTCTTTAGACATCATTTAGTCTCCTTTTTTTGTTTACTTTTCTATTTCTTAGGCCCTGTCAGTGTTCCACAATATGGCCATCTAGACAAAACAGCTTGGTTGACTCTTTTAGGAGAGTTATATCATATTTTATTATAAACTCCCTTTGGTAATTTGCTGCATATTCTCATGCCCACTGTCTAATATTTAGTAGTACATCTTCAATGAAATGCCAATAAATATACATTTGGTGTGTATTTGAAAAAGTTCTATGGTGATAGAACATTACTCAGTAAAGATATTCAAAGGATCAGGCTAAGTTACATGCAGATAAAAGTGTTTCATCAGGGCCACAAAGCTATTTTGCTCTGCTAGTATAATATGATAAATGATAGAAAAATTATCCAGCCAGAGGTCCTCTTTATCCCCCATAAAAACATTCCTAAATTGTCCTTCAACCAGAACTAATGTATATAGTAAAAAATGCAGCGGCAATGAAGTTGGCAACTGTGTCTTAATGAATATGTGCTGGGGAAAAATATGCTTAATTGACAGCCCTGGAAACATAAGCACCATTGCTCCAGGAACAGATACAGCATAAAATGTTCCTATACAAGCTTTTCTTATTGCGTCCCTCTGGACAGGCTGGTTTTGACATATGAAAAGGCAATTAAATCTGTTTAGCTTGTGCATGGCTGAGAACAAGGCGTGTGCTGAGTCCCCATAAAGACAGGCATTAGGTTTGTTTTGTTTTGTTTTGTTTTTTAAAGCTTTATTTTATTTTTTTTTCTTTTTCAGCAATAGAATCTCTGAACTGAGATATTGGTTTTCCTAAAGGTGTCACTCAACCAGAGAATGTTTTTCAATCCTGCAAGAAAATTTAAAGTGCACTTGTTGATAGAATAAGTAAGAATACGGGGCAAGTGATCTCACCCATTTAAATTGGCATAATGGACTTAGCTTCAAAAATCACAACCACTCCATTCCTCCCCAAAGATTCTTGTGACAAGTCATCTGGTTTATAATACAGACAGGCAGATGGCTGCTAGAGTTCAAGATGAATCTTCATTTCTCCAGGAGATGGAAATCAAGCCAAGGTAGTAGGTGTTAAATGGAAGAATTATTCAGCACACTGACCAGTAAGAGCATTTGGAAAGTTATTATGAAGGAAACATTGAAACTATCAGTTCAGTGCACAGCAGTAGGCAAGGAAGGGAAAGATAACATGTGATGTTAGTGACAAGAAAGAAGGGAATGATCAGATACCATTCCTTTATACTGCAGCCTTTTTATCCTTTCCACAGTAATCTCAGAGATCTGTGGTTTCTGTATTGCAGGAAATAATTATTACCATGGGGTAGACAGGTAATATGACATCTACTGCCAAAATAACTGTAACTTACAAGGTTCTGAGAGGAAAGAGACAGGTTTTCTTGACAGAAAGAGGTCAATTAGAAAAAGAGAATAATAAAAATAATAATAGCTAAGATTACTAATTGTGTTCATGTACCTTCTGGTAAAATACACTGGTAAGTTTAATATTAACAATTACTACACCAAAAAAATAAACATTATATTTCTATTTTGAAGATAAAAAAAACCAAAACAGATAAAAGAGATTAAGCAGCTTGATAGGGTCACAAAGCTAGTAAATGGAGGAGCTGAATCCAAAACTACTGTTGGACTCCAAAGTCTATACTCTTTAATTATACTCCAGTGATGGTTTTCTCACTAATTTTCATTAGTATATTTTTGAGATTTTTCTCAATAAACAGTGACTTGTAAATCTTATACATCTATAGAGTTTGGATATTTGTTCTGTCTAAATCTCTTGTCGAAATTTGATCCTCAATGTTGAAGGTGGGGCCTAGTGGGAGGTATGCGGGTCATGGGAGTAGATCCCTCATGAATGACTTTGTGGTAATGAGTGAGTTCTTGCTCTGTTAGTTCACACAAGAGCTGGTTGTTAAAAGACTGTGACACCTCTCCTCTCTCTGGCTTCTTCTCTCACCATGTGACATACTGGCCCCCTTTGCCTGCTTCCCTCACCTTCTGCTGTGAGTGGAAGTTCCCTCAAGTCCTCAGCAGAAGCAGATGTTCGCACCATGCTTCTAGTACAGCCTGAAGAACTGTGAGCCAAATAAACCCTTTTTCTTTATAAATTAACCAGCCTCAGGTATTCCTTTATAGCAACACAAAATGAACTGAGACATACATCATATGCATTTTATAGATGGGAAAAACTAAATAGATATAGATTTGACAAAACTCTGAGACACATGGCAACCCATTATTTTACTTGTCATAAGAACCTATGTTCTTCTATGCCTGGAAAAATGGCTGGGTCCAAGTTTATGAATATGCAAGATGAACCTACAAATCTGATCATACCAGGGAGCAAAAAAAAAAAAAAAAAAAAAATTGTAAAGACTCTTGTGCCATGTCAAAAGGATTCAGGAGTCACTTTGAAGAGATCCTGTTAAAAATATGTAGGAAAATTTAAGCCTTAAAAAAAACTATTAATGATAGCTGTAATGGATCAAAATGCCTCAAATACGCTTCAATCCATGAGTACATAAACATAACAATGTGAAAGAAGAAAACTAATCTGTCACCATTGGAGGATTTCAGTAAAACTGCTTATTTGCATGAAAACCAGTTAATAAGGTAAAAGAGTTGAGCACTTATCCTACCTTTTTTATATAATCTCCATCCTTGGGCAGTTCAATACCAGTTGTGAAAAATTTCTATTTATAGAAGTATTCCAGCTAATAAATTAAAGAAGCATTGATAGAATTAGAATTTCATCACTTTGCAACCTTTAATGGACTATAGGATCTAGACATTAAGCATAAACAACACCTAACATTCCCATAAGGAAAGACATGCAGATATCATGAACCTTGTGCTGGAGGGACACAAAATCATATGATGTCATCTGTATTAGTTAGGGTTCTCTAGAGAAACAGAACCAATAACACATGAGGAGATTTATTATAAGAATGGGCTCACATGATTATGTAGACCAAAAACTTATTCTACCAGCTGTCTGCAATCTGGAGAAGCAGGAAAGCCAGTAGTATAATTCAGTCCAAGTCCAAAGGCCCGAGAACTAGGAGCAATGATATATAAAGACAGGAGACGATGAATGTCTCAGCTTTAACAGAAACAAATTTGCTCTTTCTCCACCTTTTTGTTCTATTTAGGCCCTCAATGGATTTTATTATGCCCATGCACATTGTTGAGAGTGATCTTCTTTACTCAGTCTGTAGATTCAAATGCTAATCTCTTCCAGAAATACCTTTAGAAACACATCCAGAAATAATGTTTTAGAAGCTATCTGGGCAACCCTTAGCCCAGTCAAGTTGACAAATAAAATTAACCATCACAAGTCTATTCCTTGTCAATTTGGCACCCATACAGACCTCCTTAAACCATACCCAATCTCCAAATAAAGATAATAACAAAGTCATAATTGTGCCTAACACGAACAACTGACCTGAGTACAGCCAAAATGCACTAACCCTAACCCTTTCCCCACATAGAGAGATAAAGTCTTTGAGTGTTTATTCTTCCCTCAATAGCCTGTAACTTAACTATATATGTAAATTAATAATATTTAAATACCGAAATAAAGTCAATGCATCTTATGATACATGATAAAGGAATAAGAGAAAGAAAAAAACAAAGATATTTGTTGGGGGTATGTATATACACACACAAATAAATTGAGAAAAAAAAGGGAGGAAATATTCAAATAATTACAGTTCCCGTTTCTAAAATCAGTTATGTGGTTGTAGGTGGTATTTATTACTATCTTCTTCTACTACCCATTTTGTGTTCCCTTTGCCTTCAGCAAGCACTTTATCTGGTTGTGATTCTTTACCTGGCAGGGTAATCCAAAGTTTTATTACGAGGAGTCTGGGCTATTAGTAGTCCTGCCTTGATTGTGTTGTAGTTTTTCAATGACTTAATTAAGGGTATGGCAATACTAAGTGACCTCTTGCATTCCAGACATACTCTTTCTTATTTCCATTGTGGGAAGTGGAAATAAAATCCTAAGTCCCCAACTGACCAAACAGACCTTCTCTTGACCAAGAGAATCCAGAGAAACCTTAATAGCTAAGTCCCCAGCCATGACAAGATGGGAGGTCAAATGTGCCTCTTTATGTCTTCTGTCACTAACTGCTATTAAGCTTTGTTTCCTAAGAGTTAAAGAGAAACCACCCCTTTCCAAATAAAGACTTGCTCCACTGCTGATTTATATAGCAACTGATCAGCATTTCTTCTTAAGAGACCAACAGTGGACTGTTTCTGGCTGATTTACAGATGCTATGCATAGGATGTCTTTGTTTCCTCTATTTGACCTTATGCCATATAAAACCTGATTTTAATGCATGTAAATGTTAAATTTCCACCCCTAGGTGAACATGGGATGTATATAACATACATGTTTGCTTATTACATATGTGCACAACCTCCCTTTGTGAATATTCATAGTTCCCTCCTATAATCTGTTGAATATGCATACTTAGCTAACCTTATTCAGTACAAATTCCTGTCTCGCCCTTTTCTCCCTGGAAATGTGCTTGCTTTTGGTTTCTGCCCAAGGCTACACTTCCCAGCCTATGGTATGGCCAGATTGCAGACTGCAACCCTTTATAAGAAATAAAGCCCTCCTTTCTAAATTTATGAACCTCATGAGTCTTCAGTTGACAATTGTAATTTAGTAGTCTAATTCCCCCTTGGTAGTCCAGATCAATCATCCTAGACAACACTATAACTTCCTTCTTTGCCTGTTGATTCAGAGGCCAGAGGAGCTCAAAGTAACTATGTGGCTGTGTTAGCTTTGAATTCAGTGGAATCAGAGTTTTTTTCTTCTGGTGGAAGCATTCCTTCCTCTGGGACCAAGACCTCTAGGCCAACAAAGCATAAAGTCATGGAAGCAAAAATTTTGCTAGAGCTTCACCAGGAGTAATAGTGAATGAAGTCCCTTCCATTCCTGCCCTTTGATTCTTAAGCCCATGAATTTTGGCTATCCAAGAAATAGCAGCATATATTGTCCAAGCCATGCAAGGTATTGCCATTAACTGGTACTGTAACTCAGTCTTCAAAAGGACATTCTACCATTCTATCAAGACAGTTGTTTCAGGATGGTTGGAAACATGGCAGGAACAACAAATTCCATGAGGATGAACCTGTTGCCTCACTTCTTTTCTGTAAAGTGAGTTCCTGGATCAAAATCAATGCTATGCGGACTAACATTATGGCGGATTAGGCATTGTATGAGTCCACAGATAGTAGTTTTGGCAAAAGCACTGAGTGTAGGGAAGGAAAATCTATATCCAAAGTAAGTATGTATTACAGTAAGGTCAAAATGCTGCCCCTTCCATGATGGAAGTGGTCTAATGTCATCAACCTGCCACTAGGTAGCTTGCTGATCACCCTGAGGAATGGTGCCATATCAAGGGCTCAGTGTTGGTTTCTGCTGTTGGCAGATTGGATATTCAACAGAAGCCATAGCCAGGTCTGCCTTGGTGAACGAAAGTCCATGTTGCTGAGTCCATGCATAACCTTTATTCCTGCCACCATTTCCACTCTTTCATGAGCCCCTTGGGTGATGACCTAGGTGGCTGGGGAAAGAGGCTGACCTTTATCCACAGAATGGCTCATCCTATCCACTTGGTTATTAAAGACCTCTTCTGCTGAGATCACCCTTTGGTAAGCATTCACATGAGATGCAATTATCTTCATATGTTTTGTCCTTTTAGAGAGGTCTATCCACACATCGCTTCTCCAAATTCCATTGTCAGTAATTTTCCAATTGTGATTCTTCTAAGTCCCTGACCATCCAGCCAACACCATTGGCTATATCC
>RJWJ010010180.1:0-47700 GCA_004363605.1 Indri indri
GGTCTGCCTGGCTTGCCGGGGCTACTCAGAAAACATCAATTGGCTTCTTTGTTCATGCCACAGATTTTGAAACAGCCGCAGGACTTCCACGTGAGGCTGAGGAGAAGGCTCTCCTACTTCTCAGCCCTGCCCGAACTCTGGTTCTATTTTTCCCTGATCATAATGGCTACAAGTGCCTAAGTCTCTGAATTCAGCTTTCTGGTGCATTAAGGGGGAGGCAAATGTGTTGTCATTCCCCCCCGTCAAGAAGTGAAGTTTGTTCTCCTCCCTTTGCTTCTGGTCTGGCCTTGTGACTACTCTAATGAACAGAAGGTCATAAGTGACGCTGTGCCCGTTCCAGGCCTATGCCTTAAGCCTTGGAGCTTTTGCTTTTGCATGTTGGGGAGCCCCGAGTCACCATCTAAGAAGTAAGCTACACTGATGGAGAGACCATGTGGAGCAGCCACATGGAGAGGGAGAGACGCCCAGTCATCTCTGCACCCCCACAGAGCCTGGCCTGCCAGCCATCACTGCCAAGGCATCAGGCCTGTGAGGGGCCATCTTGGATGTTGTGGCGGTGGAGACCCAAGATGGCTGCAGCATAGCCAACGTCATATGGAGCAGAAGAGTTGCCCGACTGAGCACAGTCAACACACAGAATGATGAGAGATAATAAAATGGTGGTTGTTTTAAGCCTATCAAAAGCTGGCTCCTAAATATCAGCAATGCAGCCTATTGATGAGACAAACCTGAATTTATTGCTTATTGCAGTAAGGGAGCACACCGCCTGGGAAACACTGGCAGTGTTCCAAGGGGGAAAGGAAGGTCAGAATGTATTGCCAATTGGAAGCTTGGTTCAAGGCAGCCTTTCAATATGAGCACTTGATTAGAATTGGGCAAGAATCACTATGCAACAGTCCAAAATTGACGGAAACAGCAAAGCGAGGATTTTGAGACAAAGGACTCAAAGAATTTGGGGTACAAACTGTTGATGTTTTTCATTGAAGAGTTGATGGAAAGTTCCTTTAAGGAAAAATTAAACCATTTACCTGGGTAGGAGACTCCTAGAAAAATAAAGTCATACCAATGAAGACAGAAAAATAGGATGAGGTCACATTACTATAGAAAGTAAGATAGTGGCTGGGCATGGTGGCTCACTTCTGTAATCCCAGCAGTTTGGGAGGCCAAGGCAAGAGGATTGCTTGAGGCCAAGAGTTCAAGACCAGCCTGGGCAACATAGCAAGACTCTGTGTCTATAGAAAGTAAGATAGGGTTTATGTTCCCATGGTTCAGGCTGAGTGTGGAGCTAGCTGGTTTCAGTTCTCAAGTCACTAAGTTTTGGGATGATTTGTTACACAGAAATTAGCAGTTGAAAAAAAAAAAAAAAAAAAAAAAAAAAAAGAAATTAGCAGTTGAGACACTCCCTGAACCTTTTGCTTCTCAATATTTGTATGTTTCTCAGTTCATTCATTCACCAAATATTTATTCTAGGTACTTGTGGTACAAAAGACCAGGTCCTTGCTTTCTTGGAGTTTATTGTCATCAGGAGGAGAAAGACAATAAACCACTAAACAAACAAATTTCTATACTGATGAAGTGTTCTGAGGAAAATAAAATTGAATACCGGGGTAGAGTTGCTGGGGGCTGGAGGGATACAGCTCTGTTAGAGATAGTCCTCTTGGAGAAGATAACATCTGAGCTGGATAACATCTGAATGGTGGAAGGATTCAGCCAGGTAAAGATCTAGGGCAAGAATATTACAGGCAGAGGGTGCAGCAAGGAGCTTGGTGTGCTAAAGCAACAGAAAGGTAGCCAGGCATGGTGGCTCATGCCTGTAATCCCAGTGACTCTGGGGGCTGAAGCAGTAGGATCTTTTGAGGTCAAGAATTTAAAACCAGCCTGAGCAACATAGTGAGACCCCATCTCTAAAAAAAATTTGTTTTAAATTAGCTATTTGGGAGGCTGAGGTGGGAGGCTCACTTGAGGCCAGGAGGTAGAAGCTGCAATGAGCTATGATTGCTATCGGTACACTCTAGTCTGGACAACAGAGTGAGACCCCATCTCAAAAAAAAAAAAAAAGAAAAGGCTGGGCGTGGTGGCTCACGCCTATAATCCTAGCACTCTGGGAGACCGAGGAGTTCGAGACCAGCCTGAGCAGGAAGAGAGAGACCCCGTCTCTACTAAAAATAGAAAGAAATTAGCCGGGCATGGTGGCACATGCCTGTGGTCCCAGCTACTCAGGAGGCTGAGGCAGAAGGATCGCTTGAGCCCAGGAGTTTGAGGTTGCTGCGAGCTAGGCTGACGCCATGGCACTTGAGCATGGGCAAGAGAGCAAGACCCTGTCTCAAAAAAAAAAAAAAAGAAAAAGAAAAGAAACAGAAAGGCCAGTGTGCTTGACACATGGTGATCAAAGGGGATGTGGTCCAAGTTGAGGCTTGGCAGAGGTCAAATCACACAGGGCCTTCGAGGTCATGGTGAGACATTTGTACTTGAGTGTAAGTGCAAAAGGAAGCCCTCGGAGCAGTGTTGCCTAAAAGAAATAAGATACGAGCCATGTATGCAATGTTAAATGGTCCATTAGCCACATTTAAAAAAAAATGGGAAAAGAAAAACAGGTAGAATTAATTTTAACAATATGTCTTATTTAACCTAACATACCCAAAATAGTATAATTTCAACATGTAACCCATACACAAAATTATTAAGGGGATATTTTACATTCTTGTTTTGGTACTAACTCTTTGAAATAGGTTTGTATAGTACACTTACAGCACATCTCAATTCAGAAATTTGGACTAGCCACATTTCGAGTGCTCAATAGAGATGGTCTGTGGCTGCCATACTGGCCAGCCCAGCACTGGAGGGCCTTTTGATCATCTATCCTCCCAGGTAGCCCAGAGCTGTCCTTCATTTCTGCTTTTACCTGCTACCAACCTGCCATCATCATTCAGCAAGAGTTTAGGTAATCCCATCCAAGTACCTCCAAACCATCCCATCCTCTTTACCCCAGCTCAGATGTCTTCAGTATTTTGCACATCAGTTATTGCTACATCCTCTGAATTTGACTTTTTGATTTTGGTCTACCTTCTCCAATCTGTCTCCACCAGGCTAAAGCAGAGCTCGCATCTTCTCTCTTCCTCCTTCAAAGCCATCCATGGGCTGGGCGTAGTGGCTTGTACCCACAGTCCCAGCAACTCGGAAGGTGAGGACTGAAGATTGCTTGAGGCCGGGAGCTTGAGACCAGCCTGGGCAACACAGTGAGACCCCGTCTCTTAAAAAAATTAATAATAATAATAATAATAATAAAAACTTTCCATGGCTCCTACTGCCCACTGAAATTCAAACATGGAGGCCTCCAAGACCCCGCAAAAGAGTCCAGTCTCCTTTGAGCCTTCCTTCCCACTGCCTTTATATAACTCAGTTAAAACCCAAGTCCCAGCTTGGTCCACTTCATCATACTTATCCCAGTTAACTTAGGAAAGAAATAAAAATAATGTTATTATATTTCCCCAAATTTCCTTAAACACCATGGTACGATTGTAGCCAAACACTGAAAGCTTCCAGAATTTGTTTCTATTTCTTATAATTTCCTTTAATAATAATTTTCCTGTCTGTACAAAAGGGTTTTGTATTTTATCTTACTTGGTAATTTTTATTTTGTAATGTTTTTTCTTTTAAAGGCAATTCCAGTGATCTATAACATTTGAATATGTGATGCCTATGTATTGCTTGATTTCTTAGTAGTTCTCATCCCACAAGCAAACTCCTAGCAAAAGTGGTGCAGAAAATGTCATAATCAGGTATCATACAGTGTGTGTGTGCACGTGTGGGCGCATGAAAATTTAAATTGTATTTTGAGCAACCTTTGACATAACTTGATATTAGAAGAAACAGTATGGGACGTTACAAGCGCAAGCTGGGAACCTCTAAAATCCTCTTGGCCTTCAGTTATGACCTTATAAGAGCATCTTAACCACCATCTTTGAAGGATGGTTTGGAGGCTTGTGTTTTCCATTTTCCCCTTAGCTGAAAAATTTAAGTAACTGAATATGTGATTTTTGTAGACCCCACTCCAGAAGAGCCATCGATAAAAAATTCACGTGATGTCCACATGCCAGTGATATTACAAGCTGCTGTTGACTGCTTATGGGTATGAGATTTTAATACCCAAATTAGACTGGAAATGAATTGAGTCATAAATTGTTATTGAAGGAAGCTTGCACTGGCATCTCTGAATTAATATTAAAAGGCAAGGGACTGACAAGCCCACTCCAGCGGGAGCCCCCATTCCCTAAGTCTTGTCTACCAACTTGATTTGGCTTGATTTTGATTTAGCTTAGGAGCCTCCTTTAGTCCTTTGCACATATTTGAGTATAAATGAAGGTCTAATAGCAAACACTCTTTGCTTGGCTAATAAGCACATAAAGGCAGTTCTTCTCCTTGCCAGACCACCCAGTTCAGGGTTTTGCTGAGAAAACCCACAAAGCTCATAAAGTTCATGGCTACCAGGCTGCCTAGAGTTCTGTTCTCCATCTTTCCCACCTCCTGCCGACACCAAACTCTTATTGAGCACCTACTGTGTGCTGTGACTATGGGGAGACAAATGCATGAGACACCCAGGTTGGCTCTCAGTCTCTGCAGAATTTGAGTGTAAATAAAGAATTAAAATTAAATAGGGGCCCCCTGAGGTGATTCAAGCAAAAGGAGTGCTTCTTTTCAAAAAGGCTGAGGGTTCCGGGTTGCTTGTAGGCAGAGCAGTTGCAAAGCAGTTGGAGAAATAGAGGATAGGTTAGAAGAGGCTCCAGGGCGGGTGTGATTGCGAGAGGAGGGCAGAGTTGTGCCAGGTCTGACTGGTTTCATGTGCTAATGAGTCACGGCCACCAATCAATCTTTATCCGGGAAAAGCTGCCTCTTTAAATCCCCTGGAGGGGGCCAGGTGGAGCCAGAAGAACCAGACCTGGAGATGGGCCCTGCCCCAACAACCTGTGACCTTGGCAGTGTCACCCGCCTTCATCTGAGCGTTGGATCATAGTGTTCCTCCCGCTTGAGACCAGACTCCCCTGAACTGCCATCCCAAGAGGCCTGCCCCTGGGGTGGGGGTCGAGCTTGCAGACAACGCGAGGCAGGGAACTGCTCACGCCAGATGTTGCAGTTAGAAGCTGATGGCTGTGAGACAGGAGTTGCAAGTGCACATTTTCTGTCCCAAGACACAAAATCCCTTTAAGTCTCTGTCGTTTATCCACCTCATCCTCAGTCTCCGCCCAGTGCTGATTCTTACCTCCTTTGTCTTCCTCTACTCTCCTCCCCGTTTGGGTCATGTTTTAATCATTCATTCATTCGACGAATTCCTTTAGCACTACTATGTACTAGGCACTCTGCCGGGCACCAAGATCTACCCCCATCTGCTCTGGGGTGAAGTTTCTAAGTGGAAGGGGAGAAAGAAAAGGCAGGTAGGGGCCCGGAGACTGCTTGGACAGCCGTCACCCTAAAGCTCTGCAGCTCTGGGCTGGGGGCCCTGTCCCACTGCGTGTGGGCGCATCTAGTGGAGAGCGAGGGGACTTACTGTCCAGGAGGGGACTTACTGTCCCATCGTGCATCAGCCCTTCTCTCACCAGCCCAAGCACCCTCAGTCACGCTGGCCTCCTCACACGGGAGCATATTCGGGTGTATGGGACCCTCAGAGGAGGCAAATGGCCCCAGGGAGGGGAAGGGCCCGTGTAGCAGAGACTAGAGGGGAGGGGCCCAGCCGGCAGAGGATTAATGCAGCAGCGGGAAGCTGTGTTGGGGGAAGGGAAAGGCCTCTGGCAAACCCAGACAGTAGCAGACTAATCTGGGCTTCGAGGTTCAGGTTACCTGACAGCAACCAGCATTTCTCTGCACCTCCACGTCACCTTCGGTCCCCTCCCTGTGGCTCTATATTCGCTGTGATCGCCTTTCCCTTGTCCTTGCAGAGGCCACATCTTGCCCACAATCTTCTTTGACCGGAAGCGTGTTCCTATTCGTAGTCATGGGGCAGCGAAGGCAGGAAGGGGAAGAGTTGAACAGGGAGCCCTGGGCAGCCCAAAGTTGTTGAAACCTCTGAATGAAAGAAGAAGAAACCTCTGAGCTGGGGTGGGGAGGGTTGTTTAGAGGCAGAAATGAATTGGGGTGAGAGAGTCGGGCAGCCGGTGTGGAGAGAATAAGACTGATTTACAGCAAAGTTAAAATCTTTACTCCCTCTCTAAAGCTGGGTGTCGGGACTCAGCCTGAGAATCCGTGTCCCTCCCTCTCCCCACCCCCGCACCCCCACTGCACCCCGCACTCCTTTTCCCCTCCCCTCTCCCTCTTCTCTTGCTTCAGTGGTTTGCATTGTCATTTGCCAAGCTTCTCAGGGCCTGGTATATACTTCCTCCCCACTCCAAGAATTTCACAAATAAATCACTGAGAACAAAGCCTGCCTCACAACAAACAGCACACGGTTTCTGCTTAGCCTCTGTGGCCTTGGACCAGCTTCTGGGAAGAGTCCCTGCCTGGTTACCGGCACAAACACAGCCCGGCCTTTCACAAACACTCAGCGATGACAAGCCACAGAGAGAAGCTGGAGCCCCAGGTGAGCGAGCTGTGGCCCGGGGGGAAACTGCAAGGTCAGGCCATGCGTGGCCACTGCCCCCGGAGAGGAGCTGGACCCAAGGCACAAGGCTTCTCCCAGGGGACTGACCACTCAACTCAGCAACCTTGAGAAAGTTATTTTAAACTCCCTAGACTTCCCTTTCCCTGTTTTTAAATAGATAGGAGATTTACGCTGCTTAATTCACAAAGAAACTGCATGGCAAAAGACTGATTTGTTTTGAAGCATTCTGGCTTCCTGAGAGGAAGGAACACAGGTTCTAGGACACTCCTTGAACAGGCACGGATAAGTATGTACACACATGCACGGGACATGGATCCGTCCACACACTCACGCTGCATTCGTTCATGGGCTGGGCTGCAACGCCCCGGCTACAGGGATACAGCTTTGTGCACTGTTGCGTCCTCTGCAATGTAGCGCTTGGAACAAGGTTACTGATCAATAAATATTTACTGAATGAAAGCACGTGACAATATTTTCCCATATCCTCTCCTTATGCCAGTCACTGTGCTCAGAACTGAAGGACAGTCCTGCCCGCGAGGCGTGCACAGCCCAGAAGGGAGACTTGCATGGACACACATACAACCAGTGGAGTGTCAGTGGGCACCAGGATAGAAAAGCAGGAAGGGGCCAGGGCAGCTCATGGGAGGGAGAGCTCAGCTCTGCTCCATGGGAGGTAGGGGGGAAGCTGGGTGAGGTTTCAAGAGGAAACATCTCCCAGCCCTGAAGGAAGGGGGTGGTGAGGTGGTGGGCAGGTGTCTTCCAGCAGAGGGAAACATGCTCCAAAGCACAGAGCCCCGAAGCAACATGGCAGAGTCAGGGGACCGTGAACTGTCTTTCACAGCTAGACCATGAGGACGAAGGTGAGCAGGGCAGTGGCAGGCTGGGTAAGGAGGCTGGTCCTACAGGCCCTGTGTCCCTATTTTCAAGTGATTCCTATCTTTCACTTCAACATTCCCCCTAGACCCTTGCAGATAAAGGATACAGGTCAAGCATCCTTTATCTGAAATGTCTGGGACCAGAAGTGTTTTGGATTTTGGCTTTTTTCAGATTTGGGGACTTTTGCAATATACTTTTGGTTGAGCATCACTAATCCGAAAGTCCAAAATCTAGGCCAGGCACAGTGGCTCATGCCTATAATCCTAGCACTTTGGGAGGCCAAGAGGGGAAAATCATCTGAAATCAGCAGTTTGAGACCATGTCTCTGCAAAAAATTTTAAAAATTAGCTGGGTCTAGTGTCATGTGCATGTAGTCCCAGCTACTTGGGAAGCTGGGGCAAGAGGGTCACTTGAGCCCAGGACTTGGAGGTTGCAGTGAGCTATGATGATGCCACTGCACTCTAGCCCATGCAACAGTGCGAGACCCTGTGTCAAAAAAAAAAAAAAAAAATCCAAAATCTGAAATGCTCCAGAGAACATTTCCTTTGAGCATCATGTCAGTACTCAAAAAGTTTTAGGTTTTAGAGCATTTCAGATTTCAGCTTTTCAGATTAGGGATACTCAACCTGTAGTAGTTTGCTTTTCTCTCTACTGATTGAGAAACTGCATATGTATGTATGAGCTCACAGACCCCTCACAGTAACTCTGAGACAGCCCCCCTCCTGATGCCTTTGGGGCACATAGGGTGACCAAATAATTTATTATCCAACTGGCTCACTTTGGGGAGTGAAAGGGGTTATTATCAATAATCGCACCTGGGCATCAAGCAAGAACTAGGACTATTCTGGGCAAGCCAGGACCTATGATCACTCTAGCTAAAGATCTTGGGTTGCCATTGAAGAGATTTATAGAGGTAAATGGTGTGATCAGATTCACATTATTGGAAATGAGTTGCTCTCTCTCACCCTAACTTCTTCATAGAGCAGTTGAGAGTAAGAGGATAAGAATGGTTTACATGGTCTCTAAGGCCCTTGGCAGCTTCAGCATTCCATAAATCTGTGTTTGGGAGGCATTTGAACAGTGAGAAGGGTTGGCTAAAATGTAACCTCAAGGAAGTTTTGGGGGTGGACTGCAATTCAACCTGAACCATGAAGATCCATACTGATATCCTGTGTTTTTAGTTGAAACCCAGTAAAAGTGCCCAAGAAAAACACATCCAAAGAACCTCTGCTCATCCACCCACCCAGGAAGGGAAAGGTGATGCCCATGCAAACATTCCACTGAAATTAAAGCCCTTCTGCCAATCAGCCTCTCCCACAAGTCCTAGCTCTCCCTTCCTCGCTTCCTCCCTTCCTCCTCCTGACTCCCACAGCAAGCAGGTAAGATGTGAATGGATCCATAAAAGGATATGAGCATGAAGTGGCTTAGTTGGTGCTATTGGTTCAACTCCCATAACAATCCTCTCCCTCCTGCAAAAATCTTTATGGCTCTTCATTGCCTAGTGAATTAAGCACAAACACTTCAACCTCGATGTTAAGACTCTCTGCTTTGTCTCCCATTTTATTCTTCACACACCCTTTCTTAACCTAACTGGAATTCTTGCTAAACATACTTTATGTATTCTCTCTAGATGCTAATTCCTGTTTTGTCTACTCCCTACTTAACCAAAATCCTACCAATAAATTTCATCTCTTTCGTCAAGTTTGTCTTTCCTCCTCTCTCTCTTCTTTTTTTCTAGGTTACTTAAACATCTATCTTTCAAGATACGTATATACTATGCTTCTAAATAAAGGTATAATTAATGGGTGCTGTGTCTATCTCTGACTCATCTTTCTAAGGAACCGGTAACTAATGTGGTTTAAAGAATAGCCCCATCAAGTTAGATTATCTTCTGTATGTCCTGCACTAGGCTTGTTCTGTCCAATTTGGAAATGCAAAGGAAATAGAATAACCAAAACAGTTTTTGAAAAGAACAAGGTTGGAGGACTGACATAATTTGATTTCAAGATTTATTTTAAAGCTACAGTAATCAAGACAGTATGGTGGTGGTATAACAATAGGCAAATAGACCAATGGAACAATATAGAGTACAGAAATAGATCCTTCATGTATAGCCAGTTGACTTTCAACAAAGGTGCAAAGACAGTTCAGTGGAGAAAGGATCATCTGTTCTACAGATTGTTCTGGAACAATTGGATATAATGGGAGAAAAAAAGCTTCTATCTATATCTCATATCATATTGCAGAAATAACCCAAAATAGATCTTAGGCCTAAATACAAAATCTAAAACTATAAAGCTTCTAGAAGAAACATAAAAGAAAATCTTAGTGACCTAAGGTTAGGCACAGTTTTCTTAGACACAACACCGTAAGCACCATACATTAAAAAAATTACTAAGGCGGGGCACAATGGCTCATGCCTGTAATCCTAGCACTCTGCGAGGCCAAGGCAGGAGGATCTCTTGAGCTTAGGAGTTCGAGAACAGCCTGAGCAAGAGCGAGACCCCGTCTCTACTAAAAAAAATAGCTGGACAACTAAAAAAACATATATATATATATATATATATATATATATATATATATAAAATTAGCTGGGCATGGTGGCGCATGCCTGTGGTCCCAGCTACTTGGGAGGGTGAGGCAGGAGGATTGCTTGAGCCCAGGAGTTTGAGGTTGCTGTGAGCGAGGCTGACCCCACGGCACTCTAGCCCGGGCAACAGAGCCAGACTTTGTCTCAAAAAAAAAAAAAAAAAAAATTACTAAGTTAGATTTCATCAAAATTAAGAACTTCTCTTCAAAAAACACTGCTTTGAGAATAAAAAACTTTGGAGAAAAAGAAAAAAGAATTTGGAGAAAACATTTGCGAATCACAGATCTGATAAGGAAATTATATACAGATTATATAAGAACTTTTAAAACTCAATAATAAAAAAAACCGATTACAAAATGGACAAAAGATTCAAATAGACACTTCATCCAAGAGGACTATGATGACGAATAAGCAGGTGAAAAGATGTATGTCATTGGTCATCCGGAAAATGCAAATTAAAATCGCGAGCTACAAACCCACTCCATACATGCTAGAATGTCTAAAACTGAAAAGACTAACCAGGCCAAGCATTGGCAAGGATGTGAAGTAACCAGAACTCTCACACACCATTGGCGGAAATGTAAAATGGTACAAACTATCTTGGAAAACAATTTCTGAAAAAGTTAAACATATGTGTAACATATGATTCAGCTGTTCCATTTGTAGGTATTTGCCCAAGAGAACTGAAAGCATCTGTCCATACAAAGACTTGTACATGAAATATTCAAGGCCGCTTTCCTTATAGTCGCTAAAAACTGGAAACAATACAAATGTCTATCAATAAGTGAACGTATAAACCAAGTGTGGTATATCCATACAATGGATTACTACTCAGTGACAAAATGGAATACGCTATTGATACATGCATCAACCTACTTGAAACTCAAAATAATTATGCTGAGTAAAAGAAGCCAGAAAAAGAAAAGTGCATCCTCTATGGTTCTATTTATTTAAAATTCTACAAAATGCAAACTAATCTACAGCGACATAAGGCAAATCAGTGGTTGTCTAGAGACTGGGGGAATGAGGACATACGTGCCAGAGGCAGGAGGGATCCCAAACGGAGGAAACTTAAAAGTGATGGATATATCCACTATATTGATTGTGGTGATGGCTTCAAGGGTATGTACATATGTCCAAATGTGTCACATTGTATACTTTATGTGCAGTTTATTTTATGTTGGTTATACCTCAATAAAGCTTAATGTTAAAAAACAGATGTAGTCTGTCATCTAGGAACTCAGAGCCAGGGTCTCACCAAAGAGACATCACTCCAAAAAGAGAAGGGTTTTTATGTTTGTTTGTTTTGTTTTAACATCATCTAGCCCAGCATCCTCCACAATCACTCAGCATCTGGCCCAACAAACTTACAATGTACTGCTGTCCCTACTAAGCAACCATCCTGCAAGCGTCCACACCTACTATCTGGTTATCTGGGTGAGAGGAGGGGTCGATACCTACCTAAGTGGGATTTCTTGACACTTGCACCAATTGCTTCTGAGCCACAAGAGCCCTCTGGGATAGGATGGAAGGACTGGTCTACAGGGCCTTGGAACTGTAGTGGCCTTAGGGTCTCTAGGCCCACCTCCAACCAACGCGCAGATCCCCTGTGTTTTGGAGTAACCATCACCTAGTCCCTGACAGTGTCTCCCGGGAAACTGCCACTGTTCACCAAGAGTGAAGAAAGTAACTGCACTGGAGTGGGAGGAAAGCAGGGTAGGACAAGGTGAGAGAGCCGTCCCTGCAGTCCATCAGGACCCCCCGCTTCCTTTCTACGTGCTTCCTTAGAATCATAAATTTGGGACGAAGTCAGTATGTTTCAATAGACAAATACATTTTCTTTGACCAGCGATGGAGGAGGGGCGGGAAGAAGACAAGAAGGACAGGTTTGACAAATGAGACTTGAGTTTGCCAATAAACTTTTTTTTAAGAAAAGCAATATGCACGTCTGACCAGATGGGCTAAATCGGTTTGGTTGGCATGGTTCACATGTTAGCTCTGACTTACTTTAAGCACTTCTTTTAACATTTCATTGCCTTTGCTTTCCCAATTTTGTGCATTTGGGACCAAGATCCTGGGCTCCTTCCCCCTGATTAGCAACAAGGCTCCTAAGACAGCCCAGTACCGTGGAACCAGGACTGTGCCCTTTCTGTTGCTCCTTGCCACCTTCTCAAGCTAGGTGATTTCAGCTACTTCTCTGAAGGCAATAATCTTTTAAACTCTCCATCCAATCTGTTCTCCGCAAGGAGTTTAAACTCTCCCCCATCCAAAGTTTATCAGACAGATCTACAGAGAGTTTTCCGGGAGGATGTTTACAAAGGACTTCGAGTGTTGCCAAGAAAAGAGAGAACGGGAGAGATAGGGTTTCTGAAGGGCAGTTTCAGAGGCAGCGAGATTTAAACACAAAAAGGACCTTCCTTTACCTTCTAACAGGCTGTCGAGAGGCCAGCGGTAGGCAAAACAGACGGCAGCAGGGCAGCAGCTACTCCGTCCTGTTCACTCGAGCCAGTGGAGTCGTCTGCTAGGGAAGAGTCTCGCTCTCACTGACCGCAATTGGAATTATTCCAGAGGTGAAAGCCCAGAGTCCTGCTTTTTCCCCACTCCTCTGCTTCCCTTAGTATCATTTTATTTCTTGGGGGTGCATGGGGGGAGCTTCCTAAAAGGTGATGTCTTGCTTAATAACAGTGTCATAGCCACATGACTGTGTAGCAATAACCACGTAAGAGTGAACTTATCTTTTTGGGGGAGGGGGAATTCTAGAACATGACAATCTCATACAGTAAATCATGGCATTTTGAATATGGGTTCAGTAATAGCAGAATGATTTTGAAATTGCATACCTGTTAAAGTGTCGATAACTCTGAAAGTCCTACCATGTTTATTAAGCTTGGATTCGTGATGGGAGGCACTTTCCCCCATATTCAAACACATGCCAGCACATGGTCAGCTCTGAAGAACAACAGCATTCGACGAATTACTTTACGGGCTGCTTCTTTTTTAAAACTTCTGGAAAAACAATACTTCTTCAGCCAGCTGTGGGAAACAATTTTTCTGTCTGATAAGGATGACTTCATTTTATCCTAGTAAAAGATAAGTTTTCATCATCATAATTAAGCAGGATAGAAATGATTCCCAGTGAGCTGAACGACAAGTTGTGTAATTGTAGTTAATTTTAATTAACAAGCTCCATTTTTGAATTGTTAATCTCCATTCCTTTCACTTTAGCGGGGACTAAAACTAAATGGATTTCAGCAATGAGTTTCCCCCTCCCCCATCAATGAGTGCTTACATTTCAAGTGTCTCGTAGAGAGGAAAATGAATTTATCCCATTTTTCAAAGCTGAAACCTTCAACTGTAGGAAGAAAGACCTTGTTATTCATGGCAGCATCTCTGTGCAATGAAAAAGAAAAGCTAAAAGAGATGTTCTAAAGAGCATCCATTGCACAGTTAGTGGATGGTGGGGCCATGTTGGAAGGAGGAGGTTGGCATTTAGCAGGAAATTTCTACAGGGGCTCAATAAATAGGAAACCATGTTAGGTACAAAGCTCTTGCCTTCAAGTTATATAAAATATTAGTATGAAGAAAACTTGGGAGCCAAATTTTATGTTACATGGTACTGTTTTTGGCATAACACTTTTTTTTTAATAAACTATTTTTAGAGCAGTTTTAGGCTCACAGTATTTTTTTTTTGAAGAAGAAAAGCCATGCATCTCAACATATTGCTAAGAAAGAGCTTCCTGAACAAAGTGTAGCAATAAGATTATTCAGTATGGAACAAAATTCTAGACTAGGCTTCACTGACCCAAGTTACTTCCACCCACCACTGGTGGTAGTATGATTGAAACCTTCATCCTCAGGTAAACTGTCCTCAAATCACTCCCATTCTCCCCAGGTCGCTGAAGTCACCAGCTGAGATGTGTGTGTGTGTGTGTGTGTGTGTGTGTGTGTGTGTGTGTGTGTGTGTGTCTATTGAATCAACACAATGCTGTCCTGGGTGTATGTGATCTGTAGCCATCATGACAGAGGGCATTGTTCTGCCCTTTTCAATCAACAGTTTTCAATCTAGAGCACACAGAGGTGGATTAGGTGGAGGTCACCACGGGCATGTGGCCTGCACTGTGCTCCTGGGCTTGAGTTTTATGACACCACAGGATGTGCATAATCAACCCGAAGGAATGAAATGGAAGTTTCCCAATTAAATTTCAATCATGCACATATGTCTACTCCACAGCCCCACTGAAAAGGAAAAATTTTAGGGTTGCCTGGCGTAAAGGGTCCCAACCTTCCATCACCTAGAACACTTCTGAGCTACACATTTTGAAAGATTCTTGTCTACCAATATGCTACTTTTATGAAATAATAATTCAGTTTCTCATTTTCCACTAATCACCACTATTCACAATAGCAGCTACCTTTTGTTGAGGCTGTGGACCAACCCCAACGACATTCTGAGGTACATGTCATTATTCTTGTTTTACCGATGGAGGCATCGAGGTTCACAGAGATCAAATAGCTCCATCAAAGTCACTTGGCTAGGAAGTGGATGAGTACAGGCTTGATCCCAGATATGTCTGCTGTCAAAGCCCAGTGATTCATCACAATTCTATTTGGCTGGGCAGAGCTTCTGGTTTGTGTGAGGTAGTCCATGGTGTAACCACACAGCCAAAAGCAAAGAAAGCAAACGTCTTAATTAGACTGTGCAATCCATATGCAGGCAAATGCAGGGTTCCCATAAAGCTCTCTGAGATACTGAAATTGCTCACAGACTGCCCCCCTCAGCCTCAGCACCATTAACGCCTCTATCTCTAGAAGCCAGTGGATCCAGAGACGGAGAATGCTTGCTAAGCCCCAGCCCCTCGCTTCAGAGACAAGGACACAGAGAACAGGGCTCCCAGCCCCTGCTGCGCTGTTGGAGCCACCTGTGAAAGGAGAAAGAGTAGACAGGCTTAGGCAACACATTGCTCCTTTTGTTCTTTGCTTTCCACCTATGGACGATGACATTCCCTGGGATTCGATTCTTTACTGTTCGGGAGGCAAAGGCTTCAGCCTTGACTAACAAATATTGGGGTTTTTTTTAAATTCCTTCAGTTGTATGATGTTACTAGCATGTGATCTGCTGTCTCCAAGATCTCAGAGATACTGTGTGCTGACGGCTGCTGGCCACTCTGAAACAATCTGGTAACTAAACCTACCGGCCGAAGAGTACAAAGAGGGCGCTGGGCAGTTCATGGGCAGCAGACATCCTGTCGTGCACTTTCTCACACTCCAGGGCTGTGGGCAGAAGAAGGCAGACGTACTGGGCTGAAAAAATGAATTAGGACCCAGCGATCTTGGAGATAGCCGATGTTAACAACAATATTTGAGCAACAGCAGGAACTCAGCTTCTTTCCCAGGCGAAAGGGCCTAGGAGCTCACGTTTCTGTTGACTGTGAGCCGTGGGGGCTGGCTCTGTGTCCCCACAGTGCCTAATGTACATCTTGGCAGACCAGAGTATAAAGGAAATATTGGCTTTGTTACCAAAAATAAAATCTGGAACCTCCAGGATTGGCACTGGAGGGAGACTCCCTGGGAAGGACCACCTGTCCTAGGACGCCTCTAGGATCCCTGCTCCTTGGGGTCTCCCACCCCTCCCACCCCCACGGTGGTCTCGGGGAAGGGCTGCACCTCCTCTAACACGCTGTCTCCAGTGACCTTTCCAGGTGCAGTCTGGAGCCTGCTGAGGGGAGATAAGAGCATTTTTTAAAAAGAAAGAAAAGATTCCACCAAGGGAATAGGAAACCCGGCAAGAGGGAGGTAGCTGAGAGACCCAGCGAGTCTTGAGAACCTGGCTTTCAAACACGGCTGACATGCCACCTGTTTGTGGTTCCCCAGGAGCCCTTTTCTCCAGCAGAGAACACATTTCACCCATATCTCCCAGTAGAGCTGCCTTAGACCCCTAGAATGTCCCATGTCCACTGCCCAAAGACATTCCTCATCAGTGACTCAGAAATTCTACAAGCATTACAGTCCAACCTATATTTTTATAATATAGCTAGAAATATTTTTTAGAAACTAATACAAGAAATAATATACACACTTAATTGAGTTATATAATACTACAGTATTAACACATCAGAAACCAATAACAGAGACCTGTAACTCAATTTAGGGCTGACCTCAGAATAAAAAGTTTGTTTTCTCTGTATACTTGAGGAGTGTCCACTAACTTTAATGCTGCCCTCAGAAAAAAAGTTTCCATTCGCAACCAGGAAAGGATGCAACAAAACAAAATGCAGACATTTATTAGATGTGGAGGCTGACAAGATAGTCGCTGTCGCCCAATTCTATAATTTCAAAATGTTATTAGTGAAAACAATCTCCTGTTGAATTTATAATAAATGTTACAAATTTGAATATATAAAATAAAGTCACGCCAACTAAACACTACTTTTTCTTTGTTTTATATATTGGGTTCCACATTGGACTTCATTTTTTTTTTTTTTTTTTCTTTTTTTGAGACAGAGTCTGGCTCTGTTGCCTGGGCTAGAGTACCATGGCGTCAGCCTAGCTCACAGCAACCTCAAACTCCTGGGCTCAGGCGGTTCTCCTGCCTCAGCCTCCCGAGTAGCTGGGACTGCAAGCATGCGCCACCATGCCCGGCTAATTTTTTCTCTCTCTATATTTTTTTATTTTCCCAGATCATTTCTTTCTATTTTTTAGTAGAGACGGGGTCTCGCTCTTGTTCAGGCTGGTCTCGAACTCCTGACCTTGAGCGATCCACCCGCCTCGGCCTCCCACAGTGCTAGGATTACAGGCGTGAGCCACAGCGCCTGGCCTGGACTTCATTTTTAAAATAGACTTCAGTGTCTGAAAATGTTCAAAAATCCCTCCTTAGACCATTAAAGAGAGGCTGAGCCTTCTTGCCCTGCCCCGAGGACACTGAAAGCCACCTATGTGTAGATGTGTGCTTATTCTTATAGGATTATACAGGATATTGCATCTCAATGCCATTCAACCCAGGAGATAGAGTCAAGCACCTAATATACGACAGTGAGACCATAATATTATAACGGAGCTGCCCTATATAGGTGTACCTTTTCTTAAATCTTTTCTATCATATCTTTATTGTACCTTTTCTACGTTTAGATACGTTTAGATCCACACATACCACCATGTTACAATTGCCTAGAGTACTCGCTCAGTACAGTAACATGCTGTAAAGGTTTGCAGCCTGTGAGCAATATACTATACCATAGAGCCTAGGTGTGCAGTAGGCTAGACCATCTGGGGTTGCGTATGCACACTCCATAATACTCCCACAATGACGAAATTGCCTAAGGATGCATTTCTCAGAACATATCCCCGTCATGAAGCCACTCATGACTGTACTTGAGCTGGGCTCTTGTGGGTTAGGAGGGGAAAGAGGGTTGGAGATGAATACAACGAAGGTCTCAGCTCATGCTTATTAAATCATTGCCTTTGTTGACTCCCCATTTCTCTCCCTTATGAGGATTTTCTCAGGTTTGAAGAACCATTGTCCTCCTTCTAAAGCCAAATGGTGTTAAGAGTTGGGTCTGTTATACACAGGTATAAGACAAGGGAAGGGCAGTCACCAGAAATGCTTTCAGGGATAATTTTGTTATGCACAGCAGCCCAGTGACTGCAGAGATTATTGGACAACATCCCTACACATCGGGGCCGGTCTTAGTCCATTCGGATGGCCGTAACAAAATACCACACACTAGGTGGCTTATAAACAACAGAAACTTGTTTCTCAGAGTTCTTGAGGCTGGGAGTCCAAGATCAAGATGCCATCAGATTTGATGTCTGGTTGGGGCATGCCTTCTCGCTGTGTCCTCACATAGTGTAAGGGGAGAACTGTGGTCTCTTCAGCCCCTTATCAGGGCACTAATCCCATTCATGTGGGCTCTGTCCTCATGACATAATCACTTCCCAAAGGCCCCACCTCCTAATGCCTTCGCGGTGGGTATTAGGTTTTAACATATGAATTGGGGAGGAGAGGACTCAAACATTTAGCTCACAGCAGTGCAAAAGGGCCCTTCCGAGTGACCTGGACCACCCTGCAATTACATATGAGGAAACTGAGGCCCAGAGAGGGAAAGTGACTTGCCCAAGGTCACACCACGGATGATTCTTTGACTGTCGTGTTCCCTATTCTTTCCACAATGCCCCACCTTGTCACCTCCAAGGATGATCAGCTCTGAGGGGAGAGGGTTAACCTTCATTCTGAGAGATGTTAGCAGTGATTTACATTTTGGAATGTGGCTAATGGTAGAAATAAAATGGTAATGAGTGAGCAACACATGCTCCCAAAGTGACTGCTCACCAGAGTGAGCATTAAGCATGATTTGATGACACTCATTAGAGATTTCAACTGAACATTAGGGGGCTGTTTCTTGGGAATTTGTCTGATGGATGTGGCAGGGTCAGCTGCTGAGGATAAAGAACCATCACTGAAATGTCCAATGAGATGAAATTTTATCAATTACAGGTATGAGGGAATTTGAAATGCTACGCGTAAATCACACTATTTCTAAAATGAAGCAGCTATTTTAAAATTTTATTTTTTATGACACAAGCAGTTTTACCTTTATTATCCTGCTTTATAAGTAAAAAGGTATTTGAGGAAGGTGGATTTTATTTATTGATTGTTTCAGATATTAGGTTTTATTAAAGTGAAAGTCACCTATATAAAGATCTTTAAGTCTGGAAGACACCTCAGAGATTATCTGGTCCAACCCCTTTAGTTTCTAAATGAGATGGCTGTGATCCAGAGAGGGGAAGTGACCGTCCCAAGGTCACATGGCAATCAACATCAGAGCCAGGACTATGAAAACGCCAGCCCCCGGTCAAGGCTGTATTTGGTTAACAGGCAGCAGAGCTCCCTGGACTGTGAGTTGCAGGAACAAGATTATAGTACAGAAAATAGAAAAGAACACAGTCTACTTCCTTTATGAATCTTTTTTTTTTTTTTGCTTTTAAAAATAAAACATTTTTATTTACCCAATTTCAAAAATTTTTTCAATAGCTTACAATAAGACACGTGCAATGAAAAAAGAAAAAGAAAGAAAGGAAGAAAGAAAGAGAAAGAAAGGAAGGAAGGAAGGAAGAGGAAATGAGTGTATACATGAAGCATGCGCATGTGTATGTGTGGGTGGTCCGTGTGTGTGAGAGGGGTGGCCAAAGATTACACAATTTGGGTGAAATCAAACCCTCTAATAAGAACGGTCACTGAAGTTGATTTAGATCTGAGTTTCCTGGTGATAAAGTTTTCATTTGCTTATTTATTTCCCAAAAACCCATCAATCGAAGTGTAACTAAAGATTCTTCTTTTTCTCCCCTCTAATCCCATCTCATCTTCCTACACACCAGCCTGAGAAACACGGATTCCAATCGCAGCACGTAGGAGCTGGAAGGCTGCTTAGACACCACCAGGCCCAGCCCTCCAGCTGACGCAGGGGCATCTGGAGCCCCAGAGAGGGAATTAACTTGCCGCCATCCTGACAGAGTCCAAGAAGCGGTAAGGCAGAGTGCTGCACAGACACTGGGACACCTCATGTCTGAATTTCAGGGATGTTCATGATTTTTTTAAAAACCCAAAATTTGTTTTTACAAATATCCCCAATTGCGTAGCAGCAGACAGCGCCCCTGATCTGCCTTAGTCACCTTCTCAAGAACGCTGTGCCTGAAGATCATGGCTTTTGACTTCCACAGTACTCTACTAGGTACGAAGTCCTTTCACACCTGCCATGCCCGGAAGAGCCGCAGTTTATCCCTGTGAAGCAAAAAGGCAGAGAAGGAAACTGGGCCTCAGAGAATCAGAGATTTGACCGAGGTCACGGAGCCAGGCAGAGCTGGTGGTGGACGCTCAGGCTCCTGCAGCCAAGTCGACTCCTCCTCTCGGTGCCGTGGCCTCCCTGGAGGGGTGGTAGACAGGGTAGGTGAGCCCACGCACCCCATTATCCACTGACGAAAACCCTGAAAGGGTATGTTGAAGACCAGCTTCATGGTCTAAGTACCATCTCTGTTTTTTGGTTTGTTTGTATTTTGCTTTTTTGTTTTTTTGAAACAGGATCTTGCTCTGTAACCCAGGCCAGAATGCAGTGGAGCCATCACAGCTCACTGCAACCTCAAACTGCTGGGCTCAAGCGATCCTCTTGCCTCAGCCTGGGACTGAGTAGCTGGGACTACAGGCACCCACCACCACCACATCTGGCTTATTTATTTATTTATTTATTTATTTTTACAGAGACAGGGTCTTGCTGTGTTGTCCAAGGCTAATGCGATTCTCTCACCTTGGCCTCCCAAAGTGCTAGAATTACAGGCGTGAGCCACTGCACCCGGTGGAATAACCATCTCTTACAAGCACTAAATATCTAGCATAAAGGGATTTAAATGAAATGGTTGTTTTAAAGGGATATGATTTTTTAAAAAGGGAGAAGATCCGAGGGCTTTGTATTTGAAGTTTTTGGGAACACTAATGGGTACCTTAACAGATGACCTGCATGGCACCAGCGGTTTCTGGGCATTAGGTTAACAGCGCTGGTGATTCAAAGGAATTAAGAGAAACTTCAAAGTGAGATTCATGGGGTCTGGATGAGGTAAGAACTGGAGGAGACACAGGGAAAATTAAAACAATTGTCAAACATAGGGGAAGAAAAGATCGCCCTGCAGTCAGCGCTCCCTGGGCCTAAGGCTTCAAGTTTAAAATAATAACAATAATAACCTGGCATCTTGTTTCGATTTAAGTATGAAAAGCCAGTGTCCGCAGGCTGCAGCTCAGCTGCGGCTGTTCCTGCTGGGGGCACCCACGGAGGTGTTGTCAAAGACCGGGATAACTGGAAGCAGAGAGAGCCCAGCTGGGGCGCCAGACCCATTTGGGTTTGCAGTGCTGGCGGTTAGAAAAAGTGTCTCCATCTTGTAAACACAGCAAATTTGATCTGGAAGTCATTGAGAAAACATAAACACGGAGCCTCACACAGTCATGTTTACACTACTCCAGCCCCAGTGAAAGATGAGCAAGTTGTGGAAGGATTGGGTTTTTTCCCAAAGGCGTTTTTCTTTTTCAAATAAAAATCCCAGGAAGTACGTATTGTCACAAAGACCAAAATCCCAACAGAGACCACAAGTGCGTGAACTAGTGTTGCTCAAGCAGGTAACATTCACGACGTCACATTTATTCTGGCTGGCTTCTGCGATCGCTGAAACTCTGCTTTCTCAAAAAGTCAATTGTTTTTGAAGTGGAAAGGAGCAGAACTGGAACGGCTTCTGAAACTATATCCTTGGTGAAGCATAAGGTTGCGTAACTATTTTGTGTTTCCCAAATCCACTCTAAATTGGTAGTAACACGGACCAGGAATTTAGTCCAGGATCCTTTCATTTAACCAGTAAACAAATGGGAGGCACAGCTGGGGGAAGTGACTGACTTAAGGCCACAGGGCTTGTTAGTGTCAGAGGCAAAAATAGGACCGAGATTTCCTGATTTCTCCCAGTTCTTTCAGGGCATGTTTCTTCCAGGAATTGCTGTTTACCTGACACTTCTGCCCCAGGGCGTTTATCAAATATTGTGTTCTCTATGGAGCAGTGGGCTTTATTTCACAAACTTGGCATAAGAGAAATGTCACACGATTTTCCTAAAAACAAATTAAACTCTGATTAGGAGGCCTTGGTTCACTGGGTTAGTGAAGAGATTCACCAATTCAGTCTGTCACTGGTGAATGGGGCTCCGGAAGCAGCACCACCCACATGGGGCTGTGGAAGGGAGGAAGGGCAGCCATGAAAGAGGCCTCATGTTCCCAGTCCCCACCAGCACACTGACGATATCTTCATGACCCAAGGTCCCTGTGGGCCGGGCAGCTGCTCTGCTTCTGGGCTGTGGCCTCTGCAAAGATGGGGGTCCCTGGGCCAGCAGCCTCTCCTCCACCCTGCAGCCCTAGGAGGGTCGGGAGTAAGGTCCTGGGAGCCCTTTTCTCTTAAGTCTGGGAGGACCCCTCCAGCCCTCCTCCCCCCTCCCCCCCAATTCTCCTGCCCATGCTCCCCGTCTTCCCAGGCTGCCTCCCTCCTTGTGGTAAGCACCATCTTCTCCAAAGCAAAGCCATAAGGGAGAGAAAATGATCTGGAGGAACTCCTGCATTCAGTCCTTTGGCCCAGAGTCCTGAGACAAGGAAACGCAAAGGCCTAACAATCTTCCTAGAACGAAAGAGGGAAAAATACCATAAGAACAAATTACAAATTGAGATCTCAATCAATTATCCTGCCATCTGGATATGCCACCTTTACCATGCAGAATTCCAATTCTTTTTATGAAGAAAACAATAACGCATTTGTACAATGTCTGACAGTCTGCAGGGCACATTCCTACTCACCAGCTCCCTTCATCATCAAATGCTGCAAAGTGGGTCTCCCTCACCCCCATTTTACAAATGAGGAGACCAGGGATTAGTGAAGTGAAAAGATATTTACTTTTTCCTGGTCCTGAGAAGACCAGGTAACAAGCCATGTGTGTCAAATGTCCTCTGAACTTAGCCAAACTCACAAGAAACCATCCTTTAATCCCACTCCATGGTATCTTTCCTCTTTCACCTCTAAGCGGCCTGATGAACTTGGGTGAAACAACCAAATGCAACTTTCCACATTCTTCTGGGTTAAGCCTCATTGTTTTTGTTCACTCAGCTTCAAGGTTTAAGGAAAAAAAAAAAAAAAGACCAACGATCGTAAACAATCTCCCTGCTTTTGTTTCTCCTTAACATTTAAAAGTTTTGGAAGGAGACCCAGTGACTGAGAAAAAGAATTGTTTAAATTCTCTAGGGCCATTTAGTTGGGGGGTCCTTGTGCCCTGGTGCCAAGACTCCTGAGACCTCAATCTCTATTTTCCTCCCCGCCCGAATTCTGGCTGCATTTGCACCTCCAGCAGGGCTGTGGCCCGCCCTGGTGCCAACTTCCTCATCTTCCTGGAGAAACAGGCTACAAACCCACAAGAGCGTCCCCAGCCGCTCAGTGCATCCAGTCACTCTGCAAACATTTATCGAGCAGCGCATGTGCCAGGCATTGTTCTAGGCATGTGGGGATCCAGTCACTAACAAAACAAAGTGCCTGCCCTCATGGAACTCCTGTCCTGGGGGAGGGAGCAGGCATGACAGACAGTAATAGAAAAAATAAATCACATTTCAGGTGGTGATATGTTGTATGAAGAAAACACAGCAGGGTAAGGGAGATCTTCTTCTTCAGAAGAGTGGCATCCCCCGAAGTGGCTAGGACACTTACCGCAAGGGCTCAGACACATCGAACGCCTCTCATTTCCGTTTACTAGTTCTGTGAGCAGACAGGAAAGATGACATAATCAGCACAAGCATGCTGTGAAAACTGTCCACAAAAGCATTGCAGGGCAGGGGTCACCCGGCCGGGGCCAGCAGGGTATGGGGGCCACAGCTCAGGGTGCTGGTCAGAAGCCCCGAACCCTGTCCCCTCTCTGCCACCCACACTCAGTCACCTCGCTACGTCCAAGTGCTAGCATTTGTAAAATGGGATTACAGCAGGCTGAGGGCTTTCTCTATCCACCCATCCCTTTTTCCTGGCACTGCATTCTCTCAGACATTTATTCCATGTAGTTACTTTATTTTTGGTTTTAACTAGTTAATTCAGAAAAATAATGCAAGGAATGGCAGGTAGACCCAGTCAAAGATCTGCCTTGGAAGGGATAAGGCATTCCTTCTCCAGCAGAGCATGGAATTAGCCATCCAGAAATCAGAGCTAAGCTCTTTGAACAAACTTCATCTGGGAAAGCAAACGGAAAAATATAACCAAGAGAATTTTGAAAAAGAACAATGAAGAGAAGCTTGTCTCACCAAACATCACAGCTTACTGTAAAGCTATATAGTTAGTGGCACAGCATTCAAAGCAACATTCCCGTACCAGTGCAGGAATAGGCAGGCAGATCAATGCACGTAAGTGCGTCCGTGACGACCGGTAAACAGCTACTGACCCAAACGCTCTCAGGGGCCTGCGACCGGCTACCCTGGTTTCTCCCTTGAGACCCCTGACATCTCACCCTCCGGCTGTTAAAGAGTAACACCTGGCCCAGCAGAGGACCCCTGGGGACCCTGCTTCAGCACCTCAGGCTGATAGCTAACATCTGCATCAATGGGCAGATGTTGTTTGATATGTTTAGTATTTCACCCCTGGGCACTCTCAACCTCTATTAGTGGTCGTTTGTCCTTTTGAGAGTGTAATTTGGTAGTTTCTATCAAAATAAAAGTATTCACACCTTTCGGTCCAGAAATTCCACTTCTAGTTATTTTTCCCCACAAAATATTTTACATATGCAAAAAAAGCCATACAGAGATATTTATTGCAGCAGTTTATAATAACAAATAAACAAACGACAACAACAGAAATCTTAAAGCCCAACAATAGAGGCCGGGTTAAATAATATCCTACTATGGAATATCAGGCACCTACTTCAGTGAGGACGCCCCCAGACAGCCTTCAACTGGAAAGCAATCCATCAGCTTAGTTAGTGGACAAGTCCAGATGCAGGGGGGGGGAGGTTCAGATTCTGTTAGAATATCAGCTATTCTCTGAGCTCTCCTGCCCATGAGCCACCTTCCTCCTGGGCTGGCGTCTCTCATAGCAGCCAAACTCCTACAGCATTTCTGGGCCTGACATCCACACAGCACAGCTCAAAGTGAGGAGAGAGGTCTTCCCTCCTGTAGCTGTCCAGGAACAGCGTGGGCCTCACTGTGGTTGGAGCCAGCCTGAGCTAATACTGGGGCCACCCCTAGAACTGGGGATGAAGCCAGCCCCACCCAAGCCCCAAGGCTGTCCCCAAGGCGGGGCCCAGTGGGTATGGGTGGGGGAAATCCCAGTTTGGCAGGCCAGTATGGCAGCGTTGTTCTAGAAAGTTGCCCTGACCTCACTGGGGGAAAGGACTGACAAGGCACAAGGGTGGATGGAAGTAGGAAGGCATGCTAGGAGGCTGTTGCTGTCGTCCTGACTAGAAAGAGAGAGAGACCGTCAGAGAGTCACAGGTGCAATAGCAGGATCTGGGACTTGGTCACTGACTAGACTGCACTGGGAGCATGGGGAGGGGTTAGGTAAAGCCAAGACCAGTGCACAGAATTTAAGGGGGTGTCAAAAAACTCAGTTAATCAAGATAAATAATTTTTTCATGCAATACTTTTTAAAATAAAAATTAATTCAAACATTTAAGATTCATGAAATATTATAATTTTACATAAAGAGAGGCTCTATGACTTATTTTTTCCTTTTTGGCCTCAGTCTCGCATATGGCTCTGCTTGGCACTCAATGTAGCACCACCCCCAGGTTACGAAATTGTGGTGCTTAAAAAATATGTTAGTGGGATAAGGAATTGGTTTGGGGTAGAGTTGGTGGGTTTTACTTTAGCTGTTACAGGTACGTTCAGGCCCCTCAAGCTGCAGCTGAGGTCCATCCATTTCATGTAGGAATAAAAATCAATCCCTGAGATTATGCAGGAAGAGAGGGAGAAGAGAATTTTAGCTGGGCACTGAGACCACCAAATTCATTCTCTTCTCGAAATGAACCGTAACCTTCACTTAGCTTCCCACACCAAATGGAATGTGGCAGGAGGCACTTCCAGGAAAGAGCCCCCTGCATCAGCAGTCCAAATGGTGAAACTGTGAGTTGCATGATCCCAGACTGCCAGCCAGGTGCCCCAAGCCGAGCTATGATAATCGTATGATTACACTCCATGTTCATTCATTTACCAATTTCCTCTCCTTTTCTCCTCCCCCCCCCCCCCGCCCCGTGTGCCAGGTGCTGGGGTAGGACATGATGACAATGTTGGTGATAAGGAGGAGGAGAACGAGGAGAACAACAATGAAGGGTAAGAGAGAAAAGGGGAAAAACAGAGGGGGAAAAGAGAAGAGGAGAAGAGAAAAAACAGTGCTAAGTCAAGTCATTGGTTTTCAAAATCATGAACAAACTATTTCATATAAATTTTTTTTTTTTTTTTTTTTAAGACAGAGTCTTGCTCTGTCATCCAGACTGGAATGCAGTGGCATCATCATAGCTCACAGCAACCTCAAACTCCTGGGCTCAAGGGATCCTCCTGCCTCAGCCTCCTGAGTAGCTGGGACTACAGGCATGCACCACCATGCCCAGCTAAATTTTCTACTTCTGGGGGTCTCGCTCTCGCTCAGGCTGGCCTCAAACTCCTGGCCTCAAGTGATGCTCCCACCTCAGCCTCCCAAAGTGCTAGGATTACAGGCGTGAGCCACCTCGCCCAGCCTATTTCATATGAATTTTAGAGTTAAAAACTGTTTCCCTCCCACCACTCCCACCCCTACTGCAGACCGCAGTCGCAAAACTAAAGAGCGATTGCAGATTGAATAAAAACTTTTTTAGTAAGAAAATAGGCATGAGTCCAGGCATATAGCTGCTCTCAACTGAAGCTCCCAACAAACATCCTGACTAGAGACACAGGGAGGCATTTTCTGTGCATGGAGGTGCGACTGCAGTGGGCCTCTCAACGCTACCGCTTAGCTCTGTGGGTGCTCATTAAGTTCCAGTGAATAAGATAGCCCAAGAATTCATGGCTAAAGGAAATAGCTACTACATTTTCTAGAAAAAGTGGAAGGAAGTGACTGAGTCCACCAATAATACTATCATTGCTACTGTGAATCTCAAATCTAGCTGTAATGACTTGTCTTGGGCAAACACATCGGACAAGAGAATTGTCCTGGAGAACTCGGAGCTAGATGGAGCCAGTTGGGTAAGAAACAGTGTCTTCCAGGGGAGGTTTCTGGGATGTGACTGTGGCCTCCAGAAGAAGTAACCTTCCTGCAAATTCAAAGTGTGCTGGCATTGACCATACTACAGGGCCATTCCCGAGCCTGGAGTCAGATGCACTGTCATGATCTGTAGCTCCCGATGAGTGACCACTTTCCCCAGAGTGTAGCACACCTAGCTGCTGGGGAATTGGCCCAGGTCCTCCGTGAGACAAAGAGGAGACCTTTCCAGAGAAGTCTTGAATTGAAAATCAGGAGACTCCTGCCACTAATTTATTGGATGACCTTGGGCAGATCACAACTTCTTTCTGAAATTCCAGTTTTCATGTCTATAAATTGGGGGTAATATGGGCGGGAAGTAGACTTAGACCTCCTTTGGTTCCCAGATATAGATCCAGCAACAGACTATATCAGGTTCGCCCAGGGTTGAGGGAAATATTTAAGCACATTTTCTGGGTCAAGCCCCAGATCCTGATTCTGCAGGTCCAGGCACCTCTGGGCTGGTGCTGACAACCAGCCATGCTAGGTAATCACTGGACTTAAGTGACCTCTGAAGTCCTTTCTGGCCCAGGACAGCCAGAGACAATCACTAAAAAAAGACAACTGTAAATTACTTCACAGTCATTTGGGGATAGAATTTTCTTTTAAACGATGTGGAAAAGGAGGGTAGGACAGCTCAGAGATTTAAGAAATATTGCAAAAAATAACACTCGTGACAGGAAACACACCTACATAACTGCACTGAATTGAAAAGACAATTTTTTTCCCTTTAATTTCTTCTCAAGCTTAATTCCGTCAATACCCACAGGAAGGGTTCAGGGCAGGGAGTGAGGGAAGTCTATCTCCCCGACGATTTACCCAAGTGATTTATTGGGGAGGTCACAACGGCCCCTGTTTGGGCCTGTTGCAGTTACTAAGCTCCTCTAAGCTTAGGCATTAGGGGATCCTTCACTGGAACATTTGTGTTTTGGGGAGAGGGAGGAGGGGAGGAAGCTGCTGCTTCTTTTTTTTCTTTCTAGCTCTAGAGCTGCCTGAGGCCTAGTCTAAATCCTGGGACACAATTCCGTTTGTCTTCCTTTTCTATTCAGGTTGCTGATGTTCCAGGCCTTCTCTGCCCCATTGCGCAGTGTTTGTTTATGGCAGCGAAGTGGAAAATTGTAATGTCGGTAATTGTTACTGGTTTGCTGATTGTGTGACCACCTGGTTTGTTGGATTCGAGACAAAGGCAGTAAATCCCCCTTTAAGGCCAAAGCTGTGTACTTTGGGAGGAGGAAGAGGAGAAGGGGAAATTTGGATGTCTTTTATTTGTGTCTATGTGTTGTTTTGTAAAGAATCATTTAAAGTTGAAATTATTTTAATTGAAACAATAAAATCCCGTTAGTACACTTTTCATGGCACAAGTTTGCGCTAGATGAAGGCCTTCTTTTTTGCAATGAAATGCCCTGAAACTGAGGAATTCCTCCATAAACAACTTCATACTTGATCTGCCGTGTATGAAGTTGGATGTGCAGTTTCCAGATGTTTTCCAAAAGGCCATGTGCTCTGAGGTACACAGACTGCTTTGAGACATCCCTCTGGTGTGCAGAGACCTCACAGCTGTTTTAGCAGAAAATTATTTTCTTTTAATTTCATAAAATGCCACATTCAACATGCACCTTTCATCCAGAGAAACCCTAAGATGTTCAAAGGACTCAGAATTACCGACCCATCCCCTGCCCTCTGGAGTCATACACAGAAAATACCTAACATCTGTACTGCTATACCACCCAAAAGTTTTAAATTGAAGGAAGATGTGTTTCTTGCACTAAATTACCAGAGGAATTTTCAGAGTAGAGCTCAGTTACCTAGGTTGGGCAGGACACCGCTGCAGAAAAGCCCTTCTACTTTTCAAAGCGCTGGGGGACAATGAATGACCAGCCAGCCCTTCACCGTGCATCTTGCCTTAGAGATGGCACCACAGACAATGCCAGTTTTTAGCACTCAACTGGCTCTGGTCTGGTTAATAGCAATAATGATGGCTGGCTTCCCTGGGTGCTTACTATACACCAGGCCTTGGGTTCAATGCTTAATGTACAGGATTTCATTTAATCCTCACAGCAACTTTATTAGGTAGGTATTGTTACTATCCCGATTTTATAGAAGGAAAAAAAATAAGAGGTTCGGAGTTCAGATGTCAAGTCAAAGATCACAACGCTGGTAAGTTAGAATTGGAACTCAGTTTTGTCTGACTTGTACCCATGCTGTTGGCCACTGTGCCCTGCTTGTCCTGACGCTGCATGAAACCCATGCATGCTGCCAAGACACAGTGCATCTTACCAAGCACCTGGTATGCGCGTGCCTGTGGGTTAGGATCAGAAGTGGGAAAGAAGGGTGAATAAGCAATCCTGCCCTTGCTGAATTCACTAATAGGGTGACCAGCCACCCCAGTCTGCAAAGGACTGTCCCGGCTTTAGCACCCAGAGTTCTGCATCCCAAGTGTGGGAGAGGCATAATTCTAGGTGGACCCCCCCAAATTCCCAGCCCCTACTGCACACACAACTTCTCCAGTTATTCAATCAAACCTTAAATCTAGGTGTCATTGTGAAGGGATTTTGCCCATGTAATTAAATTGACTTTAAGATAGGGAGATTAGCTGAGTGGGCCTGACTTTATCAGAGAAGCCATTTAAATGTGGGTCTAGAGGTCAGAGACAGAGACGGCAGAGAGATCTGAAGCAGGATTCCAGGAGGCTTTGAAGATGGGAGGGTCACACGGCCAGGAATGTGGTTGGCCTGTAGGAGGTGAGCAGGGCCTGCAGCTGACAGCTGGTTAGGGAGTGGCGACCTCAGCGTACAGTGCAAGATGCTGCATTCCGTCAACAACCTAAATGAGCTTGGGAACGAATTGACTCCACTGGGTAGACACTGAGTTTCAGCCTTTTCGAGACCCTGAGCAGAGAGCCCAGTCACACCATGCCTTGGACTTCTGACTGACCCATGGAACTGTGAGCTACTATGGGTGTTGAGCTAAGCTGCCAGATCTGTTTCGGAGCAATAGAAAAATGGTGCACCAGGAAGCCCTTCCGTTCCAAGCGAACTGGAACAGTTGCTCACCCTAGCTGAATGCAGACCTGCCTGCCCCTGTGCGTGATGAGAAGCACCTAGAGGGTGCAACAGGAGATGCTGCTGGGGGATCTAGGCAGCCTTCCTGGAGGAAATGCCCGTATCTAATAGGAGGGCAGGATTTAGATAAGGAGAAAGGGCTGAAAGACACTCTAGAAGGAGGACAGAGAATAAGCAAAGACAGAGAAACAGGAATACATAAAGCATGCCAACCAAGGCACCAATGGAGAGAGTTAGGTGCTTAGAGACAGAGGTTTGCGACTTTAGCATGTGAAAGGGTCCGCTGGGGGTGGGCAATGGAAATGGCAATGAGATTAGCAACCTGTGCTTGGAGGGGGAGCTGTTTGTTTGTTTCTGTCATTCTGGCACCCACACAGTCCAACTCTGCCAGGAAACTCTGACCTTCTTGAAGGCAAGGATGTGGCTTACTCAGCTGTAAGACCCTAGTGCTCAGTGCAGAGTCTGGTGTGTGTTCAGTAAGTGCTCAATAAAGACATGGATGAATGGCTTAATATGGACAAATATCACTTTAGGATAAGCATGTGGCCGTGTTGTCCCAGGGACACTAAGGGGTTGGCAAGGTTGATCCCTCACCACCCTCTCCCTGGCTATGTGCAGGGGCCTCTTGTGTCCTCCTCAGGACCTGGGGCTCCGACTGCAGGCAGCGAGTCTCAGTGCTGTTCCCAGCCAGCTGTGTGACCTTGGGCAAGGAACTTAACTTTCCTGTGCCTCAGTTTCCTCACGTCTAATAAATAGGGCATAATAAATAGGACAAGGTTATTTTAAGGATTGGATGAGTCAATACAACACATCAAGCCCTTAGAATGGGGCCTGGCAAAGGGTACATTTTGACAAATTTAGTTGTTGTTATTATTCATTTTTATTTTAAATAGTAGCAAAGGCTCTTTTTTGACCACAACTTTAGCTGGGCTCCTCTGAGCCCTCTGCTTGACTGGAACCTACCTTGGGCTTCCCTGTCTGACCTTATAGAATCCAGTCTGAATAAGAATCCTGCTAAGTCAGTTTGGCAAAAACCCCCACTCTTGGTATCTACCAGCCGGGTCGGGCGGGGGGGGCGGGGGGCCTTCAGCAGCAGTCCTATCTAGTCGGTTTAGCCAGACCCCCTATCCTTGATGCTTCCCCTCAGCAATTTCCCACCCGCTGACCCCCACCCCGCTTGGTTATAAATCGCCACTCGTCCTTGTTGGAGTCGGGGTTGAGTCCAGCCTCTCACCCACTGCGAGACCCTGTTGCTGTGGTCCCCGCACCTATCACCTGGGCTCCCCTTGGATAAAGTCTGCCTTGTCATCTTTAACAAGTGTTTGGGTAAGTTTTTTCTTTAACAATAGTAATGACATACTATTGTTGCCTAAATTCAGGTGGCAACCCTCTCTGCACCCCACCCCAACCCAAGGGCATTTTTATTTTACTAGAAGATTCTTAAAACCAAAAAAGCATTTGAGACCCAGTGGGAAGACTGCCCAATGGAAGTGCGTCAGGCAGAGACCTCCCTGGAATGAGCAGGCCAGGACCTCTGGATGGGGCCCTCAAAGTGTGGTCAGTGGACCAGCATCGGCCTCACCTGGGAGTCTGAGCACCGCAGAATCTCAGTCCTCTTCCGGACAGCCTGCGGCAGAATCCACAGGTTCACAGTGCCTAGGGAAGGCACTGGTCTAGATGAACTCACATCACATCTGGGCAGCACAGCATCTGTCTGACCTTTACTTACGATTTGCTTTAAAAGTGAAGTGTTCAAACACATAGGCGAGCCAGACCACAGGACTCTCAGTTGGCAAGAGATAACCTCATTTCTAGGGACAGCTGGCTCTTTACATGTTTGAACAAACTGGCATTATCCAAGAGCTCTAATGGTCTGAAGTCAGGCTTAAAACTTAGCAAAAATAAACTTTCCAGGAAATTTCTGGCACACCCAGTTTCCAAACCCATCATCTCAGATCCAGGCAATGGCCTTTTTCCCCACATCTAACTCAATTTCCGGTTTGGGACAGTTCTTTTCCTGGCCTTGAACTGACAAAACACACATGCACAACCGAGAGAAAACAGGAGGCCACACTTAGTGTGGGGCTTTAGGTAAGTCTTTGGGAATATCCATAAACACACTTGGGCACAATTAGTGTTCAGCTTCTGAATGCAAATATTATTTGAAAAGAATGTTAAATCTGAAGGACATCTGATCTTGGTGAATGGGGTCTAAAGGGCACATGTGTAAGAGGAAGAAGTAGAATCCACAGTCTGTGGGTGGCGATGCAGTGTTCTCCATTTTCTTGTTTCTCCAGTGAGCGAACACCTGAATCTTCCTTGAGGACCAAAACTCAAATCAGCCACCTCCTTTGGACCCCGTTACAGATCCTCAGGATTGTTGTGTGATAGCCACTCTAGGGCATATACCAAGGCGTGATTCCTTCATCACAGGAAATTCAGAGTGCAGAGGGACATCTTCTATTTGCCTCTTTAGACGCACATCTCCAGATGTTTTTGTAACATATCAGTCAGGGGCTACCCTAGTTATCTATTGCTGCACAACAAATCGCTCCAATTTTAGCAGCTTAAAGCAACAGTGACGATTGCAGTATCTTTCATAGTATCCATAGCACAGGAAATTAGGGAGGGCTGAGTTGGGCAATTCTGGCTTTGGTCTCTCCTGCAGTTGCAGTTAGATGGGGATGCTGAAGCAGCTGGGAGCTGGCCAGGGATCTCACTCTGCACATAGTCTTGGGGACTCTCCATGTGGTCTCTCTGCATGAGCTAGCTTGGACTTCCTCAGGTCATGGCAGCCTCCAATCAAACTGTCTACATGATGGCTCAGGGCTCCAAAGGCAAGTGTCCCAAGAGAATCAGGCAGAAGCTGTATGATCTTTTGCGACTAGTTCAGAAGTTACAATGTCACTTCCTCTTGAAGGTGAAGCATCAAAATCACATGTAAGAAGAGCTATGGGATGGGAGATATTATTGTAACCATCTTTGGCAAATATAACCTGCAAAGGGGTTCCAGCAGAAAACAGAAGTCACAAGGACGGGTTAATAAAGGCATTGGTTATGAAGATATAGGCAGGGTGTAGGGAACAGAGATATGTGTGGTATCCTGAGGATGACAGTGACATAGAAATCATTACCACCTTCATTCGGAAGGAACAAGAGAAGGTCACAGGGACTCTGACGGAGAGAAGCATTCAAGGAGGGCTCACTCGAGAGGAGCAGTCAGAGGGGGCAGCCTAGCTAGGAGGAAGCCAGGAGAATAAAGACCCTGACACCTTCCCCCTCCCTCCAAGCTCCCATCAGGGCTGCCCATTGACTGAACCCAACAGGAAGCCCAAAGCTTGAGGCCCACACCGACCAGCCTCTGGGGAAGAGAGCAGAGTGGAGACAGGTGCACAGCATATCTGGAGAAGCAAACAGAAGATATCCAGAGTAAGAAACGTCTACAATAGGAGAAAGGTTGTGGTCTAATGCCAGTACAGAAGTATGGAATATGGTATATAGCTGCAACAGGGAGATTTTGAGCTCTTCCCACGTGATGTCCCAGAAGTGTAGACACGATGTGGGGAAGAAGCTCACATCACCAGCAGTGCTCTGGATATCTGGGACCCTACCCTTTATCTTGGGGCTATGACTAGATCCACAGTAGAGGCCCCGGCTATTGCAAAGGAAGTTGTCCACAACTTTCTTTGTGAGTGAGCCACAGAGATGGCATAAAGTTTTGGGGCACTTACAGGAGTCACTAGGCATGGTCAACAGGAAGGATGGTGGCGTGGTGGCGGGATGGAGACTTGCTGGGAGGGAGACTCGGTGTCACCAGGGCAGAGCCTGCGTGATCCCAGGAGGCTGACTCCTCCTCTGTCTGGGTGGTCCCCTGGGCCTGGTTCTCTAGTCCTGAGCCCCACAGAACCTCTCTCCCTCACCATACTCCCTCTAACCCCCTGTCCTCCAGTCCAGCCAATCTTCATCTAATCTGGGGTAAAGAACCCTGGTTTTTAATCTAGTCTTTCAAATATATTATTTAATGTATAAAATGTAAACTCAAAAGTCTAGGTGCTTGTAACTCCACATCCTTGACTTTTGAAACTCAAAAGCCAGGACCTAACTTACCTGTTCTCTGCATTCTGCCCAGGTGCCTTCCTTGAGGCGTATTGTGTGGAATTTAGCCCCAGCAGTTTTGGGGGGTAGGGGAGTCACAGGACATGTGGTGGTGGTGGGTAGAGGGGGATCCCAGAGGAAAAACGTCATCTAATCACAATTCAGAGAAGTATAAGAACCCAAAAGATCACTTATGGTTGACCAAGAAAGAGTACATTTGATTCTTTGAAAAATGAATAGGCTTTCAACAGGAAAAAATGGAAGAATTCTGAGCAGACAGAAGAGAATGGGCATGGAGATTAAGGCATATTCGAGAAAAGATACAGTTTAATTTGTAAGGAGTGTAGGGTATTTGCACACAGAGGAAAATAATTCTAGAAGAGCAAGTGAGGCCAGGCGATGAAGGACCTGGAAAGAAAGCTTTCAGTACACATTTAAAAAGCCACTGAAGGTTGTGCAGCTCAGTAGGGTACTCGGGTCTGAGCTGTGCTTTACAAAGATGAATGCAACGACAGTGTACAGGACACAGAGATTATAGTTAGGGTTGGGGACATTCATTTAGGCATAAACCCCCGAGGGAGCCTCCTGCTCCTGGTTTATATCACCATCTGGCTTGCAAGTCCCCATCTTTAACTGAAGTCCCTCCCTCATCCCAGACTCGAGTCTTCAGATCCCTGTGGGGTGTGTCCACCGCAGGTCCCCCAAGCTCCTTAACTCAGTGTGCCCAAAGCGGAACTTGCCATACCCTCTTGTCCGAGGGCCCCCACGCTCCCCCTGGGTATACTGCGGCTCCCAGGCCAGAGATCACATTTTCCTGCACTTCCCCTTGCCCTCTTCCCCCTTCCCAACCTCACCAGGGCCCTCCATCTCCCCGCTCCTCATGACCAGAGTCTTTCGAGTCTTCATTCAATTTTTTTTCTACTGAATCCATTTCCTTTTTTTTTTTTGTCCTCTCTGGAGCCACCCACGGTCAAGCCATCAGCACCTCTCCCTCCGACATTCACCATGGTCTGGTCATTGGTCTCCCAGCTGCTAAACTCTCCACACCCCATTCTCCGCAGTTTAACCACAGTCTTTTCTAAACACTAAACCGGATCGTGTTATTTCCCCTTTAAAGACGTCTCTGGCCATCTCACGGTCTATAAGATCAAGAGAAAACTCTTTTATTTGGCATTTAAAGCCTTCATAAGCTGACCCTGGCCACTCTTCCTGCTTTGTCCCCTGCTTCTCCCAGGCGACATTGCCACAGGAATCTATGCCTTGGCTCTCTGCGTGTTTGTTAGGCAGCTACACCCTCCCAGGAAGCAGCCAGTGATGGGATTAGGCCCCAGTTGTTTGGGCGGGAGAGGAAGGGCCTCAGGGTGGAAGGAAATCCCGGATGTGTGTGTGTCTGTTGGGTGAGCCCAAGGTGAAGGGAAAGGGGGAATGAGAATATATTCGTTAATTCTTCAAAAATTTTATCTGCTACCCAGCCAAATAGAGAGACGTGTGCCCATGTTTGAATTGCTGTATGTTTAAAGACTGAAAAAAGGCTGCCAAAGAAACAATGGATTTGGATAAGATCTTATTCCCTGAGGGGCTGCCCTCTTAGAAGCTCGGGAGGACAGCTGAACTGGTGAACCTTAATCAACCCTCTTCAAAGAAAGACAGAAGAGAAGGAATTGGGGGCCAGTGGAATTGGTGGATCATAACTAATTAAATTGCTTTTTCTTCTCTGACCCTCTGGCTCTATTGAACATCAATGATTTTAATGAAATAACTTTTGGCTGATTTTATGGTGTCCTTTCAGCAGGACTGCAGTCAGGACACCCGGGTTCCAATTCCAGGTGTGTCTCTAATGAGCTATGTGACCTTGGGCAGTTCTGGATCTTTCCTCAGCCTCTGCTTCCCTATTTATATGGCAAGAGGGTTGGACACATTTGCACAGGTCCCTAAATACTCAATTCTACATTTCTTCAAATGCAGACCAGCAAAAATATTTCCCCTCTTTTTATTTATCTACCTCTGAATTTTACTTTTTGAATGACTTCAGTCCTCATCTTCTCTTTATTTATTTTTTCTTCTCATTCTATCTGCTCAGCCAAGCAAGGCATAGCATTTGTCCAGCCGTTTTCCAGACTCTTGACTTGGGTTTACAGAGTACGTTCTGCCCACTGAATCTGTTCGGGAATTGAACCTCCTTGGCCAGGCCTCCAGCAGCCAATAGACCCTGGAATCTGTGCTGTCTAGGACCCTCTCCTGGAGAAAAATGAGACCTTCAGACCCTGATGCATGAGATATCATGCTGTTACCAAAACTGTAGCATCCTTAAACAACGTCCCCTGTTTGAATGACCCTATTTATAAAATTAATTTTTCAAACAGGAAAGTAAATCCGAAGATAGTGCAAACTGCCCTAAGAAAAGCAATGACCAAACTAAGACTATGCCAGTCATTCTAATGGGAAGAAAATCATTCCAGTCTTAGCAGTCTTGGCATAGTCTCAACATTTCATATCCACTTTTGTGATATTCTTAGACTCCTTGAAGTCAATAGACCCCATGATAAGGACCTTGACATATATATGTGTGTGTGTGTGTGTGTGTGTGTGTGTGTGTATAGGTGTGTGTGTATATCTATATATATGTATGTGTATATTTATATATATATATATATATATATATATATATATATGTATAAACCAAAGGTCAGGATTTTACTCCTTGAAGACAAAACATTTGGATAAATGACTGAATTTTCCACTTAAGAAATGATGTCTTGACATAACCACAGCTCAGATGGAATGATGAACTACCCAATCACAATATCCCAGGCATTCGTGAACAAGAGGCTAAGGGTACATGGTAGCCTCTCCATCAGCCCGTGAAGCTGCTTATGATGTTAAATTGTTGTCCAAGATTGGAGATGGCCAAACACCAGCTAAATCTGAAAGAAGTCAGAAAACTACTACTGAGTACAGCAGAGATATGAAAACATTTTAGGGTTATTTTATTTACCAACTTCAGATGACAAGGGGAAGAATACCTGAAGAAAATTTGTAGATTGTTTAAAATCTTTTTCTCACAGTAAGTTTGGTTATTTTTTGTTTGTTTGTCTTGTTTGTGTTTTATTTTTTATTTTTTTTGAGACAGAGTAGCTGGGACTACAGGTATGCACCACCACGCCTGGCTAATTTTTCTATTTTTTGTAGAGATGGGGACTCACTCTTGCTCAGGCTGGTCTGAAACTCCTGGCCTCAGGTGATCCTTCTGCCTCAGCCTCGCAAAGTGCTAGATTACAGGCATGAGCCACCGCACCCGGCCTCTCCCAGTAAAGTATTTTCTAAGTACACGAGTGTTCGGTTTCTTTAGTCCTACCTATTAATCACCTGTCTTCAGCATCTCTACTCTATTCATATGACAATATTTATAGAGCATCTATTGTGTGCCAGGTACGTGTTAAGATGGCACAAACTGGAACAAGACACAGTCCTGACATGGAAGGGCTCATGGTCTAGTCAGGGAAAACTACACGGAAAGAATGGCAAATAATGAGATGCGTGCCAAGAAAAAAAGACCTGGAAAGTGAACTCATTCCTACAAGAAATCACGAAAGAAAATGATTCAGTTTTCTCAATAAACCATAGACAATCGGTGCTGGGAAAGACTTCATAGCTGTGGTCCCCAACCCCAGTACTGGTCCTCAGCCTGTTAGGGTCAAGCTACAGAGTTCCGCCCCCTCCGCTACTCCACCCCTCACCCTGTCCATAGAAAAATTGTCGTCCTTGAAACTTAGGAAGCGGGGAGCAAAGGGAGGGAAGCTTCGTCTGTATTTATAGTTGCTCCCCTCCCTGTCTCTCTCCTGAGCTCTGCCTACCCCCACTGCCCATGGAAAAATTGTCTTCCACGAAACCAGTCCCTGGTGCCAAAAATGTTGAGGACTGCTGCTTTATAAAGTATCTGTTCTAACCCCCTCATCTTATAAATGGAAGACAGAGGGGGAAGAGGTCACAGAGTTTTAAAGCTGGAGCCAATGCATAATAAATTCTTCCTCTTTTCCTGGCTGATAACTTTTGAGAAACATGTCGTTTCTGGAAATAGAATAGAAATTATACCTATATTACTGAAAGAAATACATTTTGTTTTCCAACTAAAAATCTACAAGATATATTACATCAATATTTGTTAAGATAGACGATCATGGCTGAGCGTGGTGGCTCATGCCTGTAATCCCAGCACTTTGGGAGGCTGAGGCTGGAGGATTGCTTGAGGTCAGGAGTTTGAGACCAGCCTAAGCATCGTAGAGAGACCCGATCTCTACAAAAACTAGAAAAATTAGCCAGGCATGGTGGCATGCGCCTATAGTCTCAGCTACTCGGGAGGCTAAAGCAGGAAGATCACTTGAGCCCCAGAGTTTGAGGCTGCAGTGAGCTATGATCATGCCACCGCCACCTTCATGCCCAGGCAACAAAGTGAGACCCTGTCTCAGAAATAGAAAGAAAGGAAGGAAAGGAAGGAAAAGGAAGGAAGGAAGGAAGGAAGGGAGGGAGGGAGGGAGGGAGGAAGAAAGGAAGGAAGGAAGGAAGGAAGGAAGGAAGGAAGAAAGAAAGAAAGAAAGAAAGAAAGAAAGAAAGAAAGAAAGAAAGAAAGAAAGAAAGAAAGAAAGAAAAAGAATTATTCTCCTAAGATTACTACAATCAATTCACTTTGATTTGCCTTGTCTAAGTATTTTAAAGTTGTTCCTTGTTCTAGCATTCCTATCACTACTCTTGGCTATTATGGTCCTTTACAGAAAACTCCCGTATTACACTTGCTGTTTTCTCCATCTTCGCACAGCACTTTGGAGTTTAAAAACTATTTCAAATCCATTGCCTTCATTTGGGAGTCGAGTTGTTGACCTGATGGCTTTAGAGGGACATGGTAAGTAGGAGGAGGTTCAGAAAGAGCTAAGCGGGCAATGACGATGTTGGGAACCAAAACCTACAAAGCCAGGTGAAGGGAGTTGGATGCCTGGGACTGCTCTTGTGGAACAAGATCGCCAGAGGAGTGGTAGAGAATGGATTTCAAGTCCATGAAGCCCAGTGAACAGGAAAGAAGCAAGTCAATAAACACGTATTGAATGACGCCTGCGTGCAGGGTGCCATGCTAAGTGGAGCCAAAGATGAATAACCAAGGTACCCCCTTCAAAGAATGTTTGGGATTTCTGTGCAATCTCCTTAAGCCACCAGGAGCAGAAGGCATGAGTGAGCAGAAGCCACAGGGCAAAGAGAAGTGGGTGTGCCAAACTCCTGATGTGTGGCCTGGCCTTCTCTCCAGGGGGTTTGGACTTACCTGCTGGCGACTCAGCAGAAGAAAGAAGGGGCTGAGGCTCCTCACAGAGCCCTCCCCAGGCCTTGCCGGACGGTGACCTGGACGCATTTAAGCAGAGGGTAACCAGTGTTGGGAATGGTAGACCTGTGCACCTTCCCTTGAACACCTTTCAGGTTGAACTTGTGGGCAGTGCTTCATTGTAAAGCCATTAAGTGGATTCTCATGAGTGAGTTTCTATTCACTTTATAGACAATGGGATTTTAATAATGTTTACCTAGGCCAAAAGAGGCCAAAAGAGACCAAAAGAACCAGTGTATGCTCTGTAAAACTTGGGGCTCCATGGCTGAGTGCTCCTGGGGGCATAAAGGAGCAGCTAAAGAGAACTCAGACAATGATCCCAGACCTCCGGCAGGGAGCGAACACACCCAGGTGGGAGGCAGTCAGCAGAGGTGACCGAGACACCTCCAAACTAGAAAGGGTAAGAAGAAATTCCCACAGAACTCTCAGATCAAAATTAAAAGGTAGTGGTGGGAGGACAGAGAATGTGGGAGCTGGAGGAGTAGAACAAGTTTACAAAACAACAAAGAGGACAGAAACTTTGGAGACGAGGGACAAGTTAGAACGGTCTCACAGATCCGCTGGACTAGTAGTTGGAGCCTCAGGCCCACTGTAGTGCTTCATCCGTCTACACAGCAGGTTCTCCTGGATGATTTCACAGAGCCCCTGGCTCTGCTCACCAGACTGGCCACCACCTCCCAGTGGGCAGTCCTGGCCTCCCATTGCTTCTCCCCCGACCCTCCTACCTCCTTTCCTGCTGCTCCCACCTGGTCCCACAGGTTCCTTCCTCCATAGCTTCTGCCTGGCTCCCTCCGCATGCACCTGATGACATTCCCTCCGTCCTTCAAGGCTCACCTCACATGGCATCTCCTCCAGGCAGCCTTTCCTGATCCATCCCACCAGATGGTACATGCTCCCTCCTAGAACCCCTAGGGTGCGTCATGCCTCCTCAAGACACTTTTGCTTCCTCCTGCATTCTAATAAACTGTGTGTTTGTCTGAGGCCCCACCCCCAGCCCTCCTTAGAAAACTTCAAGGGCAGAGACCCAATCTCTTGCATTTGCATATTCACAGTGCCACGGCAGAAACCAGTATGCCACAGATACTCAATAAGCATTGAATTGTATTTCAGCCAATGCATACCCTAAACAAAGTTTCTGTGTTCCTTTAGAGCTTATGACCTGGGCTCTGGAGTGAGGCGACTCAGGCTCTTATACTTGTCTCTGTCACTAGCCAGGTGACCTAGGGTAAATTAATTGTGCCTCTTGTGCCTCAGTTTTCTCATCCGTGAAATGAGCATAACAGGACTTACCCCCAAGGGACTTTGTGATCGTCTACATAAAGCCCTTCATACTGTCTGGACACATTGTGAGGGTTCAGTAAATGTAAGAAATGATTAGGAATATGGGATATTAGAGGCATAATATCCTTTTCATTTCCAGGAGTATTATATTTCTACCTGGAAGTCTTTTATCTTCTTTAAAGCACATATTTGTATAAAGCAGCTCTGTACCAGTTCAATGCTATTAGATATCTGGCTTCACAGACACAGGTATACTAGCAAATAATTTGTTAATAAGATATCAAATCAACCAATCAAAGAGATTTTCTTCTAAGTGATTTACCAATGCATCCGCCCATCAAACGTGAGCCATTATGAGCTGCGTGAGTCCTGCAAGGCCTGTGGAAATGACTGAGGTGAAATCCCTGCTCTCACGCTCATCACCATCTCCCAGGGCGAATACAGCAATGTCCAGATAGGGCTATAAAGAGGGGCTGCAAGAGTCCAGAGAGGAGAGTGACCTCCAGCCCACCGTGCACAGTGAGGAGAGAGTGGGGAAGTGAGAACTGAGGAAGGCTTCATGGAGGAGAGGACATTCTAGCTAGACCCTAGCAGGTGAGAAGGAAGAAGTCTGCCCAAAAGAGGAGGTAAAAGCTACTCCAAGAACAGACAGCAGTGTGTGCAAAGGGGCAGAGTCCTGACAGTCCACATTCAGCAAATGCTGAGGTTGGTGGATCTAAAAGGCACTGAAAATCTATCCACATTCTCCTGATACTGATGTGCACTTTATTTAAAATATTAATAGAAACATTTCCACCAAGTTAGTTATGAATCCCAGAAGAGATTATCTTATTGCTAAAATAAATGTTCTTATTTCTTCCCAAATGATTTGACGGTTATTTTCCTGAAGTATATTTCTGATTTCTTTTGGAAAACAAGTGCCTTCACAAAGTCCACTGGGGCCCGGGAGATAAAACTCAAAGGCATCCCACACAACTATTTAGTTAGCCCATCCAAGGAGCAACCTCTTCATATCCTCTAAATTATCCCAACAAATGCAGTGATTTCAGCTCTTCAACGCCAGCAAAGAGACAAGTTCATCAAAACTCAAGATGAACAGACACAGAACTCACTGTATCCTGTTTCATTTGTTCCTTCGGTTATTCTCTGAGGACAATGAAAGGTGAATGCAGCCAGAGGTCCTCAGAAGAGCACGAGCAGAGGAGAAAATTTTGTTTATATCTTTGCTGGGAGACTGTTAGGCCAAATCCAGGGACCTGAAGCCAGAAAATGCCACTTTTTATCTCCAGTGCAGACAGGCAGAGAGGAGGTGTAATGGATTTAGTGAGACAAAGACTTGGACCCAGAAAAAAAGAAACACACACATACACTTCATGTTAAATTAGACTTAACTTCCACCTCTTGAGGGGGGGAATTGTAATCTTACTGAAATTACAGACACAAAGCCAAAGTCATATTACGCAATGTTTTATCTATCAGTGAGGCAGTCGCTTGGAAATTAACAATTTAAGTAGACTTTGCATGTCCAGAATTCATAATCTGAGCAGATTTTTCCAGCAAGAGGCAACATGGCCTGTTGGTATCAGAACTATTGTTTGTTTGATTGTCTTCCTTTTGGTCTCAGGCCCTAGGTGGGGCTAGAGCCCCAGAGCCACAGACTGCCACAGAAAGATGGGACAGAAGTGGCCTTTGAGTCTGGGTTCCAGGTGTCCCACTGGCCAACCCTTCCTGTGATTGGTTACAGTCTCTGTGACTGCTTTAAATTTGTTGAAAAGAAAGAGAAATGGGCTGTGTTATTGTGAGCTTGAATAAATCACTTCTCCTTTCCAGACCTCAGTTTTCTCACCTGTTAAAGGGGGTTGTGGCCGAGTAGGGATGGGGGACAAAGCAAACCCTGAGCTTCCTAAATTTTTCTTATTTAATTGATCTAAAAAGGGGATCCTTCCTACCATTTTGGTCAGGGGATATTTTATGGGGGCCAGGGAAGAGTAGTGGTTCCTTGAGTTCCTCAGTCAAGGACCACAGTGATTTTGAGGTTGGGGTTGGCAGTTAACCTGGGCAGCAATCAAAGACTGCTTTGTGTAGACTGTGGTCTGCTTTTCAGAACTGGAGGCTTCACAAATTTTATTTATTTGTTTGTTTATTTAAAAATCTATTCATCCAGAAGCAAGGCTTCACAAATTCTAAACTTGTATTATATAGGTATGTTATAGATGAAAGAGCCTAAGATTTACAATAAAAGTCCCAGATGTGAGTATAGCCACTAAACTAACTCACTGAGATTGTGACCAGGTCACACCCCCATTTTAGGGCCTCAGTTTGCTTGTGGGTAAAACAGGTATGATGGGCAGACTCTCAGGAGGCTTCCATAGTCCATGTACTCTGGTATCCATACCCCTGTGGGATCCTTTCCCTTCAGTATGGGCAGGACCTGTGGCTTGTTTCTCACCAACAGAATATGACAAAACTAGTGGGTGTCACTCCCATGCTCATCTTCCATTAAACCATAACAGCCATCTTACCTAGCAGACTTTTTGTGTGGACTGTCTACCTTGCTGGCTTAGATAGAGTTGGCTGCCATATAGAGAGGCCCACATGGTAGGGAACTGAGGGTGGCCTCAGCTAATAGCCCACAAGGAGCTGAGGCCCTCAGGTCAACAACCCTCATAGACCTGAGTTCTGTCAACAACCACCTGAACTTGAAAGCAGATCCTTCCCCAGTCAAGCTTCAGATGAGACCCTGGCCCTGACCAACACCTGGAGAGTTCTGAGAAAAAGGATCAAGTAGAAGAATCTGCCAAAATGAATGAAGCTTGAGGAAGAATTAGTCCAGCAGGGGAGCCCCATTTCTGCACTAAAACATTTGGCCACCTGTAACCAGTAGTTTAACATCAGCTACAGATATTGGGCTCCTTTTTACCAACAGAGTTGCTCAGAGGAAGTGTAAGAGCCTCAGTAAGCTTCATGTTAACACATTTTGTTCCTTTCGAAGTCTGCTTTTCTGGGATCCTGACATCCCTTACAAATAAAATTAGCATTGTGGACTGTCCCACTTTGGACATGAAAGGAATGGAACCAAAGTTAGGCTAGTGTCTGCGGTGGTGGCTGTCAGAAGGTCCCAGAGAAGTGCAAGGAAACATTGCTCTTCAGGCATTTCCACAAGTGAGGGGCTAGGAAGTGCGAATGTGAGTCCACCTTCTGCCGGCCAGGCTGGTGGAGAGCCCTTCCCTCCCTGTCCCAGGAGACATCGACAGGTGCTGCAGCAGCAGACTGAAGAGCAAGAGGTAACAGGAGCCAGAGGAAGTGAAAACATTCCAGGATGGAGCAGGGCCGGGGAGGAGGGTAGTGCTTAGTGTCTTTGAATGAATGAATGGATGAATGAATGATGAATGAATGAAGCCCTTAGAGGCCTAGTAGCAACATTTCCCAGGACCTCTCTCCGTCAACATTTCTGCTTTGTCATTAAAGAATAAGACCCACCACTGCCCTGAAAGGAACTTACGGAGGGACAGGCAGGTGAAATTCATGAAATGACAAAATATAACCCCGGATAAATAAAGGCAAGGGGACATCCTCCGTTCATTGAGCCTGGGGGGTTATGGGGAAACTTCACAGAGAGGGGAATCTCTGGTGACCCCTCCCAAACCCCAGCAAAAGGCTGAATTAAGAAAGGGGCTAATTGACATTTCTTGATGAGTTGATTTAAACTTTAAAAGTCTCACGCTGCTCGAAGCCCCAGAAGAAGGCCCTTGGAGTCCCAGGTTTAAGACAGAGTGAGCGTCCCTCATGCTCGGTCTCCCGGCCTCAGCCTCTGTGCAGCTAGGTTAGTAGCCGCGACAGCTCTGGGGCCAGTGGCTGAGCCGGGAAAGCCCGCGAAGCGGTTCGCCAGAGCCTGGGACTGAGGGGCTGGAGTTCGGGGGCTGGGGGAGTGGCTGGGGTTCCGGGGGATGGGTGTTTGGACACTGGGGCTCGGGGGCTCGGGGGCTCGGGGACGTGGTTGGGGTTGGGGGGCTGGGTGTTTGGAGGCTGGTGGTCGGGGGCTGGGGACTCGGGAGGCGCGCGTGCGCTCCGCGCCGCCCACAGCGGCTGCCGGGGAGCCCCTCGGCCCGGCCTTTGTGGCGCGGGCGCGGCCGCCTTTGTCCCTCCGGCGCGCACGCCCCGCCGCGCGGCCGCCTTCTGCAAGGATCACCCCCGCCGCGGCGCCATACCTGGCCCTTTGTCACCGGCAGCCAAAGAATTCAGAAAATCAAATTTATTTGCCGATTACTGCCGGAGCGCCCCTTTGTGCAGAGGGGTCTCTTTAACTGTTGAAATTCCAGCAGACATTGTGAAGGCCTTTATGGCGCAAAATAAAAGCCTCCCGCTCGCCCCGGCCGCCGCCCTCGCGGCTCCCCTGACTCCCCGGCCCCTGTGGGAACTTGGAAGGGAAGTTCTTCCCTCAGTGAAAACGCTAATGAGCCCAAAGACATTGCCCTCAAGTGTCTTGCCCGTTAAAGGGGATAAATCAATAGGCATGTTGAGTTTGGGAGGGTGCGTTTCCTTCCTGGGACGGAATAGATGAATGACAACTCATTTCTTACCAGCCCCGCACCGCCCTCCACGCGCACCGACAAGTCCAACTGCACCAGCGGCCCAGCGGCGGGCTGCGCTGAACGTGCCTCTCCTGCTCCGGTTTCTCGGTTGTAAATACGTCTCGGGCACCTGAAGATGAAAAGACGTTACCGTTATTTCCTCGATTACATTGACATTTCCTGAAAATGAATACAAAACATTGCCTTGCAAAGTTTTTTTCCCTTTCTTTTTTCTTTTACTTCACTTTTCTCTTTCTTTTCTTTTCTTTTTTCTTTTTTTGGTGGCTGTACAGGAAAATAAATGCCTTTTCATATTTTTAAGAAAACTGATGAAAGAAAAAAAGCAATCTAGAATGGGGACATGCTCACAGCGCATATCACACCACACTTTTTGTTCACTCATAATGAATAGATGAATATACACAAATCTACCAACTCATCAACATCAGCCCAATAATAGTCTAGTGAAAACAGTTACAAAGACAATTATAATTCGTACTCTCATTATAAAATATGTAGCACTGTAACTCGAAGAAAGAAATCTACAACGGGAGAATTAGGTCCACTAATTGTAAATTATACATGTTATAAAGCTTTTGCAAACTCTTAAGAAAATAATATTATATATAGCGCTTAGGAAGGAATCTTTTCCTCAGCTATCTCTTTTTTATCGTGAGAACTTGGAGATGCCACTCAGTCATTTTGTGACTGAAGAAAGCGATTATAAATCAATGCCACATTTGCTAACAAACAGCCTTCCTCTCCTTATACACATCTGTGTGTCTCCTCGCACACGCGCACACAGGCACACACAAGTGCTTGGCCCACTCAGCCTCCCCGTAATTTCACAAAAGAGTGACTCTAATGTTTTCTGCTTCGCAGGGAGCCGGTGGGCACGGCAGCGAATTGGATACCTACACCAGAGAAGGCCTGAGAGGCGTAATCAAATAAGGGAACCACTTGAACTGAACTCCCAGCAGGAGCAGGAGGGAGGCCTTGAGAGGTTACACGTAGTTTTTATCCAGCCTTGCAGGAGAGCACCAACTTCCTGCTGCTAGAAATTTGTCTGCAAATTTTTTCCTCATTCAGACAGAGAGCTGGGGTCCAGGAAACACTGGGTTGATATGATAACTTGATTAAGTCTGGGGACAGATGACACGGGAGCACCAAGTCGACTCAAAGGAACCTGTGCTCTCCTCTTTAACCTCTCCTTGGGAGTCTACAAATTATATCTATTAATGTATCAGCCCCCCGGCATCACACAAAGACGTTGTCTGCCTAAATGTGTGTCAATCATTCCCAGGGGACTTTGTGGTATTCCCACCACATTTTCATTTGTCTTCTCCATTTAAAAAAATAAAATTTAATCTGATGGGTTGTTCAGACAAAAGCTCATAGCCTGCCTCCTCCTGCTAAAATCACTTTGAAGATAGAAGTCAAGTTTGTCCGCAAAAGTGTTCAAAGAATCTTTTACATCGGCCCTGGGCAGCTGGAAGGCATCCAGGGGAGAGAAACTACGAGAAAGAATGGTTTGGAAACCATTCTAGGGAAGCATGGGTGGAAAACCCAGGGATTCGCCTGGAGAAGAGAAAATGCAGAAAGAACTTGAGAGCTGAGGAAGCGCCAAGGGAAGAAAGATGAGAGTTTGCTGTGGGTCCCGGGAGAGAGCCCTGGGAGAGACAGGCGTTCACAAAGTGCCAGCAAAGTGCCTGGATGAAAAATGGGCCACGTGCTGGGGCCACCCCTGTGAATATGAGGCAATCTGCAGTGTGGCCACAGCTGCACAAATCACAACCTCTCCTCCTGGTATCTGATCCAGGAGACAGCTAGCCATCGAAAGGCTGATAAACCTCAGCTCCAAATATTGTGGGTTTTTAAAATTCCTGTTCATTTAACAAACAATAAAATGTACAGATTTCTAACAGTACCATTTAATGAGTTTTGGCAAATGTAACCTGTGTATCCACCACCCCAGTCAAGATTTAGAACATTCCCATCACACCCAAAAATTCCCTTGTGCCCCTCTTTCCAGTCAACCCACTCCACCCCCAGGTAATCACTGTTGTGCTTTCTAGAACTCTCAATTAGTTTTTCTGTGTTTGAACTACATTTAAATGGAGTCATAGAGTATGTGGTCTTTTGTGTCTCGCTTCTTTCACTTGGCATGATGCTTTTGAGATCCGTCCATGTTGTTTGCTCCTTTTTATTGTTGAGCAGGACTCCCTAGTAAGAATACAACACGATTTGTTTACCCATTCTCCTGCTGATGAATATTTAGTTTGTTTCCAGTTTGAGGCTATCATGAATACAGCTGCTATGAACAGTCTCATGATACGTTTCATTTCTGGGTCATAGGATTAGAGTATATTCTAAATGCCATTTTAAATAAGACTGCAAAGCAAGGAAAGCCTGAGGTCATGAAAGATATGGTCTTCTGTCAAGAATGGTAAGAGTTGGCCGGGCGC
>RJWJ010010181.1:0-47690 GCA_004363605.1 Indri indri
TTTTTGAGACAGAGTCTCACTCTCTTGCCTGGGGCGAGTGCCATGGCGTCAGCCTAGCTCACAGCAACCTCAAACTCCTGGGCTCGAGCAATCCTACTGTCTCAGCCTCCCGAGTAGCTGGGACTACAGGCATGCGCCACCATGCCCGGCTGATTTTTTCTATATATATATTTTTAGCTGTCCAATTAATTTTCTTTCTGTTTTTGGTAGAGACGGGGTCTCGCTCTTGCTCAGGCTGGTCTTGAACTCCTGAGCTCAGAACGATCCGCCCACCTCGGCCTCCCAGAGTGCTAGGATTACAGGCGTGAGCCACCGCGCCCGGCCCAGAAGAAGTTCTTAACTGATAATTAATCATCACACTTTCATTTGGCTTAGAAAACCTATAATTTTGGCAACAACACTTTGAGAAGTTTCACATGATATCTTTGTTCACACTTTATATGTGTGCCTGTGTGCAATAAAGCAGGCTCAAAAGTGTCTATCCTGTCACATTTCATCATGTCACACTAATAAAATTTGACATGCTCAGGGATGTGGTGATGAATAACCATATGTGATGACATCTTAGGGAAGGCTTAAAAATGATGCTCTGTGGTGGTTTCTAAGCCTTATGTGTATTTCCAACTTGTTGAAGTAACCCTGACAAAATAAAATTTTCCAGCCACGAAAAGATCAATTTAGTCCTTTAGCACCAGTATCACTAAAATAAATTAATGTTTAAGCTTACCAGTAACCACCAAATAATGTAGGATTGTAAAATAGAATATACCTAATATTTCAAAAAAGGTGTGCCATATTTTATATGAATAAGCAGGCAAGAGCTGTGAGATAGTCATCAGGAAGGACAAAGATATTTGTCAGAGTTATTTTATACTTTAAAATATATATTCCATTAAAAGAGCAGAATTGGAATGTCCCTAACGCAAAAAAATGATGATAAATACTTGAGGTGACGGATACCCCAATTACCCTGATTTGATTATTACACATCATATGCCTATATCAAAACACCACATGAACACCATATGTATGTACAACTATTATGCAAATTTAAAATAAAAATAATGTATTTGGGTCATTGTTGGCTTTTTGATTATTCTGTCTCCTAAAATAGTAATTATTTATATAACTACTGAACTGGCTTCTGAAATAAACTCCCTAGTCTTTGCCATCATTCTGTATCATTATCCCCATTTACTAGTTAAATAAACTGAGACTGAGAAAGTGGAATTAACAAGCTAAAAGTCACATAGCTAGTAAGTAGCAGAATGAAACTAAAAATCAGATATTTTGGGCTGTGTCCAAACACTGAAATTTCCAGATCCTGCCACTCTTTTTTCCCCCTTAGACACAGCTGAGCATTTTGCCAGGACACCATATCCTTGTATCACTCCAACCACCTTTCCTGGATAGTCTGTTTCATGGTTAGGATTTTATTCACCAGGAGATGAAGGGCTGGTGACTTGTGACTGAGAGCTGAGAGCTGACTCCCACAACTGTGCAGAAAGACCTTTGTAGCCTGTGAAAGCACACTGGGCAATTCTACTCTGATTAGTAGCACATTATAACTTCTGAAATCAGGCAGCTTCTAAAACCCAGCAGGGTGCTTCTAGAGAAAGTCTTGTTGACACTCTTCTTGAACCTATACATACTAAATTTCATGATAGGCTTTGAAACTGAAGCCCACAAAATATTTCCTATGTGACATGATCTCAATAGTCTATAATTTTATTTTAAAATAATTTCCCCATTGGAATAAATTAATGAGCATGAAATAATGACTTATTAATATGTAATATAAAGTGTTCATGATTTTACTAGTATTAAACTTAGAAGTGGTGAAATAGAACTAAAAATTACTGAAGAAGCAAAATTTTTATTGCTTTTGCTTAAAAATGTTGTTTTCTAAATAGAAAACTTTTGGCCGGGCGTGGTGGCTCACACCTGTAATCCTAGCACTCTGGAAGCCAGAGGTGGGCGGATCGTTTGAGCTCAGGAGTTCGAGACCAGCCTGAGCAAGAGCGAGACCCCGTCTCTACTAAAAATAGAAAGAAATTAGCTGAACAATTAAAATACACATATAGAAAAAATTAGCCAGGCATGGTGGCGCATGCCTGTAGTCCCAGCTACTCGGGAGGGCGAGGCAGGAGGATCCCTTGAGCCCAGGAGTTTGAGGTTACTGTGAGCTAGGCTGACACCACGGCACTCTAGCCTGGGCAACAGAGCGAGACTCTGTCTCAAAACAATCAATCAATCAATCAATCAATCAATCAATCAATAAATAGGAAACTTTTTCGGAAAGAATTTCTTGCCTTTTTATGGAGAATTAGTAAAATATCTCAATATTTGAATAAAAGTTAACATTATAGATTCCTATTTGGAGAGACATTATCAATACATTCATTCATATGTTTGTGATTTTTAGTATCTTTTCTGATATAGGAAATGTAATATAATGATTCATAAATGGTTAATTTTTGTACCAATATGATATAGTGAATTTTATCCATATTATATGTAATATCATTTCTCATAAATAGCATGTTGTTAATGATCTATGGATAAAGCGATGGATAAGAGAAACATATTTAGAATTTGAAAAAGAGAAATTTTACTGAATGTGAATATAATTTGCTACAACTGGTCACCATTTTGTAAGAAGAAATACAGATAGACATCTCTCTCTAGCTTGCTTCCTTCTACTTCCTTCAAACATTCAATCACCCAATGAGTTCTGAAGATTTATCATGCTATCATATCATCAATATATATATAGGACGTTAAATACCGTGATTGGCAATTACTATGAAGGTACCATCTAACCCTACCATTTTTCAAATACATTTTAGCTGTGTGACCAAAGTCAAACTCCTAAATGACTTTTGAACCAAAAATAGATTTCAGGAAAAATACAGTGTGATTGATGCTTCATGCACTATAATGTACTCAAATAAAATTTCCCACTAGTTTGGAAAAAAAAAAAAAGGTCTAATTCTTTTCATTTACTACCACCTTTAATTTTGTTCCTAAGCGAAAGCACAGCTGCCAGCAGAGGCCACTAGTGGCTTGAAAAGCTTTTATGGTTGAAGCCAGAGACAGGAGGAGCTCAGTATTCTTTAACTTAAAAGCCTTGTTTACTGAAAGTCACATTTAAATTGGAAAACTCTGGGTTTTTCTTTTTCTTTCTACTTTTTTGGAGGGGGGGACATGGGATGGGAAAGGCCTTAATGTACCAATTTGTTGTCTCCAGGACAGAGAGTTAAATAATCAGCCAAATGCAATGACTTATTATATGTTCATGTGAAAGGAGGAAAAGATTTAACTCTAGTGCTTCCATTTCATTTGGTGTTATCCTTCTTTCCTTTGCTTATTCATTTTATCTCCATCACTTCTGGGCTATCATGCATATGTCTAGTCAAAAGCAGTTACGACAGAGACAGTGTTGGTCAGTAGTAACAATAAAGATAATTTTAGGAGCCATTATGGATTCTCAACAATTATCTAGGGTTTAGGTAGAAAGGAGAGCAGTGGGTTGAACCTATGACTGCTTCATAAACCTTTTCTATGTAGATCTTCAATTGAAAAGAAAGAAGATATTGTTACACAAGGGGATAACCATTTTTGCATTTCCTTAGTTGAAAAGATTTTTTTTTTTACAGCTAGTCTATTATCTCTCAAATAATGCTTCCTTATTGAAAATACTCATTTTGTGATCAAGTGTGTTTTGGTTGCACTGCACATTATACTCTAGAAGAGACTCATAAGCATACAAATGACTCTTATAATGATTACAGTAAAGAAACCCAATCAAAAAATAGTGTTTTTTGCCTATTACCATCATGTGACACTGTATTCCCAGGACAGCAATTTGAGAAACACTGAACTGAATCAATTGTAGATGTACATAAGTATTCATATGATCTCACAAGTGCCCTATTTCTTTTTATTTTGGAGAAAGCTATCATGAAAAATTGGGGAAAAAAATGAGTTAATAAACTTTGATGAATCAGATATTTTGTAAAGCGAGCAAAATGCTAGGCAATTCTGTTTCTGTTGCCGTAGACTGAGAGGCATCAAGAAAATATGTGATTTAATCACCAAGTTGTACAGTTGACCCTGAACAACACAGGCATTAGGAGCTCCGAACCCCTGTACAGTTGAAAATGTGGATATAATTTTGACTTCCTAAAAACTTAATTAGTAATAGCCTACTGTTGTCAGAAAGTCTTATCAATAACGTAAATAGTCAATTAACAGATATTTTGAATGTTGTATGTATTATATGCTATAGTCTTATAACATAAGGTAAAGAAAAGAAAATATTATTAAGAAAATCATAAGGAAGAGAAAATATATTTACACTACTGTACTGTATTTGTTAATACTGTAAGTTTACATCGTCAATTTGCAAGATGAATCTTCCGTCTGAAATGGCTAGCAATCGCAACTACAGACCACAGCCAAGCAATTCAGCGTTGTCTTGTAAAGCCATGACTTCTCTCTGCTTCTTGGGAGCACTTCCAGCATCACTAGTGGCACTTTGTGTGGGTCCTGTGGTGTTACTTGAGGTTTGTGATATTGCACTAAACATGATGAAAAATTTTCAAGAACTGGAGAGATCACTTTTTACTGTGATATGCAATTTGCTGGAGCGACCAACTGCTCACATGGAGATGATTAGCGTCACATGGCATTTTAAGAGGATACTTGCAACACTCGCACTCACCACAATAGCAAGAGGATGTGGCTATAAAATTATTACAGTAGTATAATATGTACTATAGTTAATTTTATGTAGTTATGATTTAATATGTATCTTTACATTTGTTTACATTTCTCTCAACTGTGAATGGTGCCAGTAGAGTCTATTAATGCTTATATGCATAAGTTTTGACAAATTCTAACTTTTTATAACAGATTAGTGTATATTTTATGGTAGTAAATAATAAAATAGATTAATATTTGCATATGTTTTATGGATTCATGACATACATAGCTTTTTCTTATTTTTTTTTTTAATATTTCTAGGCTATGTGCTTCATCTGCTACTTTTGTCAAATTGTTACAAATTTCCAAAAATATTTCCATGTATTTATTGAAAAAAAAAAAAACATTAGCAGACCCTCACAGTTCAAAACTGTGTTGTTCAAGTCAGCTGTATTTTGAGCAAATAAATTAATTCCTGAATAAAGAAGTTAGAACATACGCGGGGTATTCTTGCTTCAACAATGTTTTTAAAAGATTGTGAATAGTTGGGATAAGAGTTGCCAGAATTAAAGAATGACTTTATGAGTACAATAAAGGAAAAGTCCTGCTGTAAAAATACTTTAGAGTTTGAACTCTGCATATCCCAGCTCAGGCAGAACTGCAAATTATGGCATTCATTATTAAGCTAAGCTAGAATCTCAAACAGAAAAATGAGAGATTGTTAAATTAAATAACTTGTCATAAAGCCCCTTATTATTTTAAGAAAGATCATATTTTATTACATCTTAAATACAAACTAAAGAAACCACAAAATAAGACCTTTTCTAGCAATAACAGTAAGGTAAAATAATCATGAAAGCATAGATACAAAGATTTAATAATAACATATATTACATATTTAAACAGAAACAGTAGCTTGTGCTTAACTTTGAGTACCAATAATCTGTATTTGAACTTACTGTTCAATGAAATGATTAGGGAAACTGTCTTATCCACAGAGAAAATAACTATCCCAATACCCTATTTCAGAATGAGCATCTTTTCTTCTATTTCTCCCTCTGTAGTCTTTATAGTATTTATATACTTATTACCATAAGTGTTTTCAGTAGTAACTCCTGTTAAGAAAGCATAAACCAATGGCACTAAAATAAGTTGAAGCTAAATGAAATCCCTGTAGTGTTTATTTTAAGATATGTATATAAACTGTTTCATTACATTATTTTAGCATAACTCAGCTAAACCGAGGGAGGAAAAGAGTTAGTAAAGGATTCAGCTGTAGTTTTGCTAACATAACTTAATTTTTATTTATTTTAGGTGTTTAAAAGAAAATTTTATATTCCTTGTTCTGTGTCTCAAAAGTCATAATGGGCAGTTGAAGCCTTTCTAGCTAATGATGTTGGGCTTTGTGGTTAGTTTGTTAATAAAAAGTAATCCATTAAATCCAGAAATTAAGAGATGATATACACAGGGGTGACAAGTTCTACTTACACTGTCCCTGCATCTCTTGTAGTAGAACTGAATACTTTCCTTTGAACATGGGTCTACTCATTGGAATGGAGTCGCACATTGTCTTTTCTTACATAAAACATATCTTTATTCATCATCCATAATTTCTGGTTTGGGTTCCTCAAAGTAGAATGAGAACTTAATTGATACTTGTGAAGGAATACGAATGTCAAATCATTCTAGATTTCTACTACTTCCCCAATATTTTAATGTCATTGTCCTCATAGCTAATTCAATGTCTATTCTTGGGTCTTTCCAAGTCAAACTCATTTTTATAGAAATAGCTCTTTCATTTCAAACTTATATTTTATCAGTAAATAAAATATTCAGTTAAACTATACAATCAGAAGTGACAAGTGTAACTGCCATAAACAGACTGGGGGAAGAAATATGAGTTCTTGTAAGCATGCAGATTGGGCGGTGGGATGTCACGTGTTTAAGTGTCCACAGATGTTATACCAGAATAAGCCTTTACCTCATCTGGGCTTCAGACAGTATGGTTTACAGAGGGGAAAAGAAGCTACCAGTAAGCCTGCAAGTCAGTTCTTTAGAGATCGGTTATAAGAGCTTTTAGTGAAAAATTTCAAAGGCTTCTGGATAAAATAAGAAATCAACTTTAGTGCACTTCAAATATACTTCCACATTTTGTTTGTATGTTTAGAACCCAGACCAAGCACATCTGTGACATAGTTATTTGGAAGGCATAGCATTTATTGACTTTAAAATAAAGTCGCTTTATTTTTTTTGATAAGTTTTATATGAAATCACATATCAAGTTAAATTTAGGTATGACCAGCAACACAGAATTTTACTCTTCATTTCAAAATGGGTGGGGATGGGGAGAGGATATTTTGTCTTTTTTAGGCCACAGTGATACTTTAAGTTGATGCCATGCTGGAGTTGATTTATCTAACCAGTGAATGTGTCAATTCATTGCCTTCAGTAATGAACATATAGATGTAGAGACTATGGCCACACCAATGCCTTCACCCTTGTTCTTTGCAATAGTGAACAAAAATGACAAACTACTTTACCTGTAGGCCTCTCTGAGCCCAGGTTGATAATTATGACTAAGTCTATGAAAGGTAAAACAATGGAGGTTTATTTATTTCAATTTCTATCTGGAGTGGGTTGGGAATGGAGAGGTTGAGGGAAAGGGGGCAGGGAAGTGTTGAACAGCCTATCTCCTTCAGTAGGATTCTTGAGTCTCTGATGGAATCAAGTTTTAACTATTTTGGAAAAATCCTGGGACGATGTAGAAAAACTGTGCTGCAAAGTGAGATGGGGCCAAGAGACCAAAGAAATGACACAGACCAATCCAGCTTTTAGATGAGTTTATCAGAGGTTACTTACACAGGGCTGTCATTCCTAGTCAGGGTAAGAATCCTCCAGGCACTCACTCCTAGGCAGCGAGACTTCTTCCAAGAGTAAGAACCACACTGCCTGCCTGTTTGTGGAGCCTTAAATTTCTTTCTGGCAAGTGATGTAGAGCTCTGTCTCTGCATCATTGTGTATTTACATACAATGCAGGTTAAACATGCATAGCACTTTCCATTAAGCAGGGGCTTTAGTATTACAATTAACTAAAGGGTACTAAGACAACTAAGGAAGCTTAAAACAGTTGAAAGTGGTCTTAAGACCATCTATGCAAAAGGAACTATTTAAGACTGTCATTTGGGCTTTGTATTTCTTTCAGCTTTTTTTGTTTGGATTGATATTTCTAAATTCAAAAGAAACCTGCATGAGTTCTGTTAAGCCAGTGGTGGGGAACTTGGATTTTTTCCTCTTAACTCAATCTCTTGATGAGCCTGAAGGGGCTTTTTCGTTTGTTTGTTTGTTTTTTTTTTTTTTTTCAGTTTTCCTGAGGTCCTTGCCTTGCAAGGGAAAAGTTACATGAGCCCCATCATACTGTTTAAAGCAAAACAGAACACTCCGCTCTCCCTTCAGAACTTTCTCCCCCACCCCCGCAGGTGCCACCTGCAGCAGCACTCTGCTACGTGGGCTTCCTCAAGTCAGCTCTGTTTTTCTGCCTTTACACCTCTGCACGTGGCTTTCCTTTGCTTCAACAATTCTTCCCCCATTTAAAAACCCAACAATTTTCTACTCATCTTTCAACTCTCAGCCACAGATAGCCATCTCTTGACCTTGCCTTATTTATCAAGAAAAATCTGTCATGATCAAATCCTGGGCTTATTCCTGGTAGAATTAATGCTATGGTACAAAATGTAGCAGACAAAGGTATTTATATGAATGATCAGTAAGGCTGATCTTATTTTAGCCTGAATCGAACTGTGGTTTCTGGTTAATTTACAAGATGTGTTTATGCCGTGAATTTCTAGTTAAAAATGCAGTAACAATGGCGATAACAAATTATTTGGGGTTTAAATTATGTAAGTCAATTAGGGCATTTTATCTATCACCTTATTTGTTCCTTATAATAACTCTATGACATATGCACTATTAATACTCCATACTATAATAGACAAAGAGACCAGTGCTTAGGTGGATTAATTTGCTCAAAGTCCAATAGCTAGTGATGGCAAAATGGGATTTGAACCTGGGTGGTCTTATTTTAAAGTCTAAGATCTTAATCATGAATTACAATGCTTTCGCTAATTAAGAATTAAGTTGTTTTAGACTTGGAAGAACTCTAAGATGCCAAACAGCAGAATTTTGAAATTACAGAAGGATCTATTTGGAGGATAGTCCGTGACTCTTTCAGAAATGGACTCGTTGTATAGTTGACCTAAAGTAGGGGTTGGTTGGCCAAAGACGCCATGGTCTCATCAGCTCCATAGCTGAGGCTTTGGCACTATATTTAAATAAAACAAGACGAAGAAAAGAAGCATGATAGGCTGTGGGCTGGTAACTGTGACACTCAGAGACCAAATGAAGAAACAGAGGACACTCTGGAATACCTGGATGAGGCTTTAGAATATGTCATTTGATTTGTAAAATATGACTTTTGATGACCTTTGAGAGAATAGTTTCAGCAGAAAATGGAAGAGGGCACCAGTTTGCAGTAGTAAAAGAGTAAACGGGAAGTGGCAAAGTGACGGTGGGTATTAATAGTATAGTCTAGCTTTCAAAATATTTAGCAAGATATCCCAGTTGAACTCTTCAATTAAGCAAAAATCATGTCTAGACTGATTGAATCTATGTCAGTCAATTCTATCTACAAATAGAAGGTAACCTAGCATACTCCTCGTTGATTTACTTCTCTTCTATGTAATTCTTTTCTTTTGCCTTGTCAAGTGTTTTACTAACTGTAGAGTCAAATTTTTCCCCTTCCTAAATACAGTAAGCTAAAAATTTCCTACCTGTATGTTTTATATCAATGTAGCAAATTTATGTGCTTAATATATGCCTGTAGAATTTGGTATTTGAAATATAGGTACTTATAAATAACCAGACTTTATTATGGTTATACAAAACTCAGGGAATTGTAGCTCACTCATGATTTAAAATTTAAAGCGACCCTCTTCCTTTTCCTCACCTCGTTTTGAAGTAATAAAACATCTTAGATTTGGAATTGGCCTTTCACTAAAATAAAAGTTTAAGTAAACATTTTGATGCACCAGCAGTGCATATTTCATCCTCATCTGAAATAAATGAATAAACTTTGAAAAGTAGAGCTAATTCTACCACAGAACTTGGTGAGAATGCATTAAACAGCAGGTAAGGAGTGATTCTAGTAGTGCACAGAGACCCAGGTGCATAGAGACCCGGGGCTTCTAGAAACAATTCGAGGCACTGATTACAATTTGAGGCTGCTGCATGGGCCTTTTTGGGGCATCGATTATCCCTCGAATTCTTTCTGTTCCACATTATTTAACAAAGGACCTAAAATTAATGGTAATACTTCTTTGAGTCAAAAAGTTAATCTCTGATTATGTGAAACTTGTGTCTTGCTTTCTTTATAAAGTTTGATCCCACATTATGAGATTTTACTTTATAATGCACGCCCCATCCATCTTTTCTCTGCATCTATTAATTGTTGTAGAGGTAGCTATATTCCTTATATTTACCTAAATTTTAATATTTGACTAATTTAACAAAAGTTAAGGTATTGCAGACTATAGAATATCACATAAGTATAAAAATAATTACGTTAAATCTACACATTAAGTATTTAATAAAGCTGAATATATACGTACTCTATGACTCACTTATCCCACTTCAGAAGACACGTTATTATTTATATTTACAGCAGTTTTATTCTATGTAGTCCCAAACCGAGATCAACCCGAACGTGCTTTAAGAATGAAATGAATAAATAAATGGCGGTATATTCCTATAATAGCATACCCTCCAACAATGAAAATGAGTAAGATATCAACAGAGGCAATAATATGAATTGGTCTCATAATCATAATTTCAAGCAAAAGAAACCAGACACAATAGCACCATATGCTGGTAAGTCTATGAATGTATCTATCATTTCTTTCTCTCTCTCTCTCTCCCTTTTATTTAACTAATCAATCACAAGCAAAACTAGACTGTAATAGAAAAAGAAGTTAGAGTAGTGATTGCTTATGATGAGGAGGGTCTGTGAGAGGGCTTGATGGATATTATGGGACACTAATAATGTTTTATTTCTTGATCAGGTTACTTGCTATAAGGATATGTTCACATCATAAAAACTCTTTGAGCCTGTGATTTGTTCCCTTACTGTATGTAACTTATGTTTTAATAAAAGGTGCACTTTAAAAAATGTATGTGCTAAAAGCAACTTTCTAAGACAGCTTTTATGTACTCGTTCATTCTCTATTACCAACTGAATCAATAGAATGCTTTCTTAATATTTCAGCCTCTAAGCTTTCTGAATTGACTATTAATTGAAATGGAAACTGCAACAAATTAACTTTGAGCAGATGACATTTAGCTCAAACAGGATCAAATAGGAAATTTCCCTTTCTTAAAGATGCTATTACAAGTGGTGTGCTACCTAATCATAGGTACTAAATCACTAGATTTTATTCATTCCATTTTTAAGAAGTATAGTACTGTGGATAGCATTTATGAAACAAAAATTGAGATAAAATACTCAGAGACATGTTAAAGCACATTCTCCAAAGTAAGACTAAGCTAATTTGAAATTGACCTTATCAGCAATCCAAATTCTGAAAATGCAGCATATTATGATGTACATGAGAATTACATGTGGCAGCATAAGAATTTAGTTCAATAGATGTCCAGACATGGTAAGAAAGGACTGGCACAGTTGTAGCTTCTGTCCCTGATAAGCACACATTAGGTACAAAGCCAAGTACTATTCTCTTCTTATTGTTGACTACCACTATTGAGAGCATATGCTTAATTATCAGAAGCATAATTTTGAAATGACATGAGGGAAAATTAAATTTACTTTTTCTTGATTACTTTGTACAAAATAAACTTGACCATTCATTCCTCCAGAGAACTAAGAGAGCGAGCTAGATCTATCTATGCTCCTATTTCTTTAACAGTAGGTAGTAGAAAATTGTGTAATGATTATGGAAAGTTATTTTTCAGTGGAAATTATCAGAGTTGAACTGAATATTTTTATTGCTGATTCATATTCTCTGCTTTCATTACAAATTATATGCTTCTGCTCTGGATAGTACTTTAGCTGCATCTAGAGTTTCTCTGCCCATTTTTTAGGGGAAGACATTTGTTCAAAAACATATATAGGGACATTGAATGTTACTCTTTATCAGGAAATTTGTTAAATCCTAGCAAGACACAGAAATGAATTCATGACCTATGTTTTCAAAAAAATTTACACTAAGGACAAGACATATATGCAAAGAAGAAATTGATACAGGTCATATGAAAAGAATAAAGGACAATGGAGGCTCATGCCTGGCAAAAATTGCTTTTGGCAAGAGTAACTAAAGAAGGGCCCTTGAATAGACATAGCAAATGAACTGAGCCTTGAATGTTAACTGAAATACAAACATATGGCGACATGAGAATGACACTCCAGGAAGAAGAGTTGAGCAAGGCGCAGAGGAGAAAAACTAATGGGTAGTGATAGTCATATACCTTGACGGAAACATAAGCTGTGCACAGGAGCACTCTGAGGAACAAGACTGGAAAACGTACCAGAACCAGATCATGGAGGACTTAATCATTTTATTTTGTTCATTAAACAAGTGACCCAAATTATATTATTTATATGGTAACCATATGTAAGATATACTGGAAGGTAGAAAAAGACTCCTAAAAACCTCAAAGGAGTAGTCTAACTTGGTCTGTTCATCCATGCAGGAGAAAAATTAGGATAAATGCTGGTAGGAAGAAATCTACAAAATTCATTTTCTTTTTAAAAATATTTCACTTTCTATAAGGGAGGAATGCTGTAACAGATTTTTTCCAAATATGCTTAACCACTTTTTCCACTTTGATTCAAATACTATATTTCTAAGTACATCCGCAAGCTTAGGTACAGCAAATCTCAGATGTGAATGAAAAGTGAAATGCTTTTAATTTTCAAATAATGCCTTCCTTGATGGCAAAATGGCTGTGACAAGATTATCCAGAATCATAGCACTCATTTTATGAAGAAAAATAAGAAGTCAGTGGCAGTCATTTTATTTATGCAGCCGTCTGTACATTCATATCTAAATCCTTCTGGCATTTGAATATACAGCTTCCAAATTCAGGATCTTGTTGGGAGGCCTGAGTCATTCAGAAGCCAGCAGGAATGACAGGCACAGAAAAATCTTTTTGTGGGCCCTTAATTTCAATCTTTTATAAAATTAGCCTTTTTAAGAGCTTCTGTCGCTGTGGAACCAAGTAAACTCCGGTAAACAGGCAAGCATCTTCTTGGCTTTCCATTGCGCAAAGGCTGGTCTGGTCTGAGATTAGATGTATGGAGGCAGGCTCCGAATAAAATCAGAATACGATGACGGGATCATTGAGTGTGTGAGACAAAGGCCCTTAGAGATGGCTTAGCTGAGCATTCACGCTGTGCAGAGATGCTCTGGAGTGTTGTGGATAGACTTATGGATTCACAGGACTCCAGTATTCCTACACACACAAACACACACACACACACACACACACACACACACACACACACACACACACACACATTAATCAAAACAGTGCCCTTTTGATAGGATCTGCTTTAAATACAGTACTGGATTTTCTGATAATAACTTTGGAATCTGCAGACCCAGTCCAAGCAGCTTATGAAATCCAGTTTACAGATTCATTTTATGGATGATGTAGCAGTTTGAAAAAGGATAAATGTCTTGCCTAAGATCACAGCTCGTCTCCCCTCAGCCTTCTCTTAGAGAAGAACAAATGGTCAGTAATGTAGTGTTTATAAGTATTCAGTGTAGGGTTTGTTGACTTTGAATGTCAATTCTTTCTCTTTGTGAGTTCAATGTTCATTTTATTTCATGCTTTTAATATTTATCAATAATACTTCTTTAGTGCTTTTATCTGTAGTATTTAAAGAATACTCATAATTTTTTCCCTTTAATACATAAATGTATTTGATCATTGACATCTATAGTTTCTGTGACTCGGTGTTATTTTCCCCTATGCAAGCTGTTCCACTCACCCTTTACCACGCTTAGTGGGTAAGACTCAAGTTGCTCTAGAGAACTATGTCTGAGACAACCCACAAGTTAAATATTAACTTAGATGCCAACTTAATAACAATATTATAATTAACATATTTGCCAAACCTAAAATAGAAATGCACATTTTGACACAATTATGTGTATTCCTAAAGGCAACCAGACAGGATATTTGACTATTCCAGAAAAGCTTGGAAAAAATTTTAAAATACTTATGTGGCTTCAATAGTGATTTGGCTTAGGCAGGGCTTAGGTCAACAGGGACTTGGTTAAGGAATTAGGCTAACAAGTATCGACCAATGGTATATATCCATTATTGCATTAAGTACTCTAAGAGATAAAAAATAAGTAGCTGGCCAGGCATGGTGGCTCATGCCTGTGATCCTAGCACTCTGGGAGGTCGAGGCGGGTGGATCACTCAAGGTCAGGAGTTCGAGACCAGCCTGAGCAAGAGCCAGACCCCCGTCTCTACTAAAAGTAGAAAGAAATTAGCCGGACAACTAGAAATACATAGAAAAAATTAGCCGGGCGTGGTGGCGCATGCCTGTAGTCCCAGCTACTCGGGAGGCTGAGGCATGAGGATCACTTGAGCCCAGGAGTTTGAGGTTGCTGTGAGCTAGGCTGATGCCACGGCACTCTAGCCCAGGCAACCGAGTGAGACTCTGCCTCAAAAAAAATAAAAAAATAGAAAATAAGTAGCAGACATAGTCTTCTGAATTTTACAATATAATTAGAAAAATAAGGCATATTTAAAGAAAGTGATCAGAGAATGGTACACAGTATACATAAACAAGAGTTAATTGTGGCTTACCATACATGTGAACAGATCAAACCCAGAAAGTGAAAGATAGTTGTGGGCTTAGAGTTCAAAGACCACTTGGCTGAAGCTCTGTAAACTTGATCTGCATTTCAAAGGACAGGTATAGTTTGGATATAGTGCCTAACATAGAAGTCTTACACAGAGAAGATACGAAATATGTGCTGAAGTAACAAATATTTGAGGAGAAGCAGGAAGAGCCTGGGGTGACCCTGAAAAATTTCACTGTTCCTCTAAATTCCCCTGTGCCATGGGAACTCTGAACCATTTATGTGTACCTGAGACTTACCTCATTTATAAAAGTTAGCCTGCTAAATAGTACAGATGAGAGAAAGTTGGTTTTCCAGTCTCAAAATATGTTACTAAAAGGACATGTTGAAAGGATAAGACTTTGAAAAGCAAAAGTTAGTACTGTACAAGAGTTTTTGCATCTAAAACTATGGAAGTCAGGTAAAGTAATAATATTAATACTATCTTAGATTAAAATTTATTGGGACTACACACACACATTGACATGTCAAACTGACCATTTGAAGTTTTTACTTATACAGTGAAAAGTTAATTCTTAGAAAGAAAAATGTGAAAAATTAACAATCAAAAAGAATACACATATATTATCAATTTCAATGGTGACAAAATAATTTTATAAATAAAAAAGAACATAATTTGTGCCTACAGATAAAAGTTTTTTTTTTTTTTTTTTTTTTTTGAAGGCAGAGTCCCACTCTTGTGCTGTGGCATCAGCCTAGCTCACAGCAACCTCAAACTCCTGGGCTCAAGTGATCCTCCTTCCTCAACCTCCTGAGTAGCTGGGACTACAGGCAGGCACCACCACCCTGGCTAATTTTTTTTTTTTTCTATTTTTAGTTGTCTGGCTAATTTCTTTCTATTTTCAGCAGAGACGGGTCTCACTCTTGCTGAGGCTGGTCTGAAACTCCTAACCTCAAGGGATCCTTCCACCTCTGCTCTCCAGAGTGCTAGGATTACGGGAGTGATTTAGTAGCTTTTTTATTTTCATATAAAAAAGTCTTTACTTGTTTGATATAGTAAATTTATGTGATACTATTTTATAAGAACTACACCCAATATTAGGAGAAAAAATATGAAAACAGAAAGAATAATGTAATTTCTGTCATGTAGCCAAATGCATGTAGCCACAATTAAACACCTAAATATGAACACTTTAAGATTTTATTTTGCCCTATATTCACATTCCATTTAAAGGTTACATTTTTCCCCAACTCTTCTTTGTGTATGAAAGGGCAAACGACTTTGTCCATATCTGAGGAATAGTTCCTAGTAAATCCTATTCCAGCCAGCTGGTTTCGAAATAAATAACTTTCACCCTCTCTGCAATAGTAGTCTTCTCTTGATTAAAAAAGATGTTCAGAAAAAGAAAACAATATAACTTGCTCACCTACATAAAGCCTAGAGTGATATGGCTTAGTAGTTGTGTTGCATTTATAAATACATCTTTTGGGAACTGAGAAAATCACTTTTCTTCTGCTCACTTTGAAAATAATAAGAGCCCTTTGCAATATCATCTCTGAGGAAACAATCATCTCAGCAACCTCCTTGGACAAACCACTTCCTTAGCCCCTGCCTTTCTAATCTACATCTTTCCATCAAGCTCTGATATAGTCTGTCAACCTTGATGACTGTCTTGGAATGTAATTCCAAAGTTACCCTGAGCATTTTATTTGCAAAAGCGCAAATATCAGAGTGCAGACTTTTTTTTTTTTTTTTTTTTAACAGAGTGGCTTAATCCTTAGCACTAGACTTGGAACATTGCTGGGTGGAGCTCCACATTTGAAATGCAAAAGCCTTCACTGGTTAGCCCTTAGTGGTTGGGATTGAGCTTCTCAATTTCCAAATCTTTTTCTTTTGTGTCTGACATAGAACTTTATTTAACTGAAAGAAAATATGTTTTCTATCTTACGAATATCAGTGGATCATATTCTTTCTTACCAGTTGATTGCAAATGGGAAGTGTGTCGGAAAAAACATTATGTTAATGTATTTTAGTCACTTATCTTGACTGAGTAGAAACTAAGGGAGCTCCAAACAAACAAGCAAACAAAACAAACAAAAACAAAGTAAAATAGTCCAAATAAGTGATTTTTCACACACTTAAACTATAGTTATATAATCAAATGTCTTTTATTTTGGTACAAATAATTAGATTGAAGATATTTGGAACACTTTGATGGGTGACAGATGACATTTAGTGTAATCTCTCCTTGTGCCTTGGGCTTTGTCTGTGTTGGAGAAGCAAGTGAATTTTCTCTGTTCTGTTGATGAATAAATCATTGTGAAAACTAGCAAGTCTGAATAATTCAGACTTGTCTCCCAAAAATTCTTTCCTCACTTTCATACTTTATTGTCTGAAATATTCTATTAACTGACTCCTTTTTCTCCTCAAACATAACTTCGGCATGTAAGAAGCCTGTTTCAAAATGACAAAAATTTATTACAATCTTAGAACTCAAAATAAACTTGTCAATTGACCAAACCCTTCTTTAGAGTTAGGAAAGTTAAGAATGAAGGAAGTCACACAAATCCAACTGGTAGTAGAGCCACGGGTAGATCTGAGGTCTCCTCGGTCTCCTACCTCAAAAGAGGACTCACACCCCATTTACAGGATTACCTCATCTGATTGTGCTTTATTTGATTGTGTTTTGAAAACATTGCATATTTTACAGATTGAAGATTTGTGACAACTCTGCATCCAGCAAGTCTACAGGCACCATTTTTCCAACAGTATGTGTTCATTGCCTGTCTCTGTGTCACATTTTGGTAATTCTCACATTTCAAATTTTTGTATTATTATTATATTTACTATGCTGATCACCGATCTTTGATGTTGTCACTGTAATTGGGGTGTGCCACGAACCACAACCATATAAGACTGTGAACTTAATCGATAAATGTTGTGTGTGTTCTGACTGCTCCACTGACAGGCTATTCCCTTATTTCTCTCCCTCTCCCCAGACATTCCTATTCCCTGAGAGACAACAATATTGAAATTGGTCCCAGTAATAACCCTACAATGACACCGAAGTATCCAAGTGGAAGGAAGGGTCATGTGTCTCCCACTTTAAATCAAAAGCTAGAAATGATTAAGGTTAGTGAGGAAGGCATATTAAAAGCTGAGATGGGCCAAATGCTAGGCCTCTTGCACCAAATAGTCAAATTGTGACTGTAAAGGAAAAGTCCTTAGAGGAAATTAAAAGTGCTACTCCAGTGAGCATGTGAATGATAAGAAAGTAAAACAGCCTTAGTGCTGATATGGAGAAAGTTTTGGTGGTCTGGATAGAAGATATCAAACCAACCACAACATTCTCTTAAGCCAAAACCTAATCCAAAACAAGGACCTAACTCTCTTTAATTATATAAAGGCGAAAATGGGTGAGGAAGCTACAGGAGAAAAGTTGGAAACTAGCAGAGGTTGGTTCATGAGATTTAAGGAAATAAGCCATCTCTGTAATGTAAAAGTACAAGGTGAAGTAGCAAGTGCAATGTGGAAGCTGCTGCAAGTTATCCTGAAGATCTAGCTAGGATCATTGACAAAGGAGGCTACACTAAACAACAGATTTTCAGTGCAGATGAAACAGGCTTCTAGTGTAAGAGGAAGCCCACTGTTTTGTTTTGGGTTTTTTTTTGCCCTCAGGAAAAAAATATTTCTTTCAAGATATTACTGCTCATTGACAATGCACCTAGTAACTCAACAGGGCTGATGGAGATGTACAAGGAGATTTTCAACATAAAGGAAGAAGCCAAAGCACAAAATATAATTTTAAAGAGTTTATTTGAGCCAAGGTGAGGATAGCTATTGGGAAGACTCAAACTCAAGTAACCCTGGATATGAACTCCATTTGGCCTTTGTTATAAGCAGGTTTTTAAAAGTTAAAAAGGGAGACAAGGAAGGGGCTGATACAAAGTTCTTTGTCAGGAATTCTCATTGGTTACAGAAATGACATTGATCAATAATGGGCTATATACACTGATGAACCATAGAGTATGAGTTATGCTGTCCAGCGTGTGGCACCCTTAGGTTAATTTATAGCTTTTTGTGGTGACAGTCAGTCTAGAGTCTACATAGCAAGGAACTTCAAGAGATGATTACTTTGCTTAAGGGAGGAAGTAGGATGTGACTTCTCCTTCATGCCCATGCATCTCTAGGCCTTATAACTTAAGGGAGGCTCACATTCATCAATAAATAGCACTTTTTTTTCTCAAGATTAATGGTTTTATGCCTGATAACACCATATCTATTCTGTAGCCCATGGATCAAGAAATAATTTGTACTTTTAAGTTCAAACTATACCACAAGTCTATAGTAACCAAAATAGCATGGTATTGGTACAAAAATTGTAACATAGACCAATGGAATGGAACAGAGAACGCAGATATGATACCATCTACCTACAGCCAACTGATCTTCAACAAAGCAGACAATGCACACTGGGGGAAGGAAGCCCTATTTGATAAATGGTGCTGGGAAAATGGGATAGTCACATCCAGTATGATAGCCACATCCAGTATGAAGTAAATTTGGAAAGAATTCACTATTCTAGATGCAATTAATAACATTTGTGATTCATGGGAGAGAGTCAAAATATGAACATTAATAGAAGTTTACAAGAATTTAATTCCAACCCTCATGAATGACTTGGAAGAGTTCAAGACTTCAGTGGAAGAAGTCACAGCAGATGTGGTAGAAAGAGCAAGACAACTAGAATTAGAAATGGAGACTGAAGATGGAACTGCATTGCTGCAATCTCATGATAAAACTTTAACAGAAGAAGAGTTGCTTTTTAACAAATAAGCATAGAGTGATTTCTTGGGAAGGAATCTACTCTTGGTGAAGATGCTGTGAACATTGTTGAAATGGTAACAAAAGGATTTAGAATTTTACATAAATTTACCTAATAAAGAATCGGCAGGATTTGAGAGAATCGACTCTAATTTTGAAAGAAGTCTACTGTGGATAAAATGCTATCAAACAGCATTGCATGCTCCAGACAAATATTTCCTGAAAGGAAAGATTAATTGATGTGGCAAGCTTTCTTATTGTTTTATTTTAAGAAATTACCACAGCCGTGTCAACCTTTAGCAACCATCACCCTGATTAGACAGCAACCATCAACATCGAGGCAAGACCCTCCACCAGCAACAAATTATGACTTGCTGAAGGCTCAGATGAGTGTTATCATTTTTTCAGCAATAAAATATTTTAAAATTAAGGTATGTACATTGTTTTGGGGGCCTAATGCTATTTCACATTTAAGAGACTACAGTATAATGTAAACGTAACTTTTATGGACACTGGGAAACAAGAAAATTCATGCCACTCATTTTATTGCAATATTTGCTTTATCACAGTGGTCTGGAACTGAACCTGCAATATCTCCAAGTTATGCCTGTATTGCATTTTCTTTATATGAATGACACCGTACAGTTATATGTCTCAATTTAAGAAATATGTTTGTGAAACACAGAATTCAAACAAACAAAACCCAACCTAAATAGAAACAAGTCTTCAAGAATAATAAATTAAAATTTACATATGATGTGTAAAATGTTCATATTAAAAACAAAATTATCATATGTATTTTACAACAGAAAGTTTTAGAAATTATAAAATAAATGTTTGTCAATATGTTTAATTTTCTGTATTCATTATGAATCTGTAAAATATGCAAGCAAGTGATTAATTTCAGTATGATTGTTGATTAGCTCAGCAGCCACTGTCAAGTGGCCATAAGGTACATGAAATTATCTTTTAGAACACAAAATTGCCATCCGAATGCTGCTAATGCCTCATAAACACTGAAGAGTATAAGAAATAGCCCACAAATTATTGAGTTTGCTTTCAACTAAATCCTGAATAACTCATCAGCTCTTAGGGTTATATCTATGGGTATAAATTAACTATGTCATCTGCTGAGCTATTTGTTAGAACTTTAGTAATTTTTTAATCTCTCTGTAATGAATCGTGAAATCTGTCTTTTAAAATTTATTTGAATAACATGTATTATTATTTGAATCATGAACTTTTAACATTCTTCACCACCTCCATAAAGTAAAAATGAAATATACCACTTGGACAAACAGCCTATATGAAAAAGGAGAAAAGTAATTACCTGAAGACATTATGTAGAGAGCAGAATATCAAAGAGTGGTAGCCAGGTGGCAGGGGGAGAAATCTGAATGGGATGTTTTAGAAACTCATCTACTGCATATTTTGCATATTAAGTTATACTTTGCTCACAGAAAGGTAAAATGTGTGAATGAAACTTTATCTGGCAAGAAAATTGTCCTCATAATTTAACAAAATTTTAAAAAGAATTTTCATTTTAGAATGGGATAATGAAGAAATAACTATACACTGTAAGACAGTATTGATACTGTTATGTTTGGAATAATACCTGCCAAGATCTTTTCCAAAAAGCGGGAGATTAAAGACTCTTATTAGGAGCATGGAAAATAAATTAGAAAGATTCAACATTAACGTTTAGCTGTTTATTGAGGTATAATAAAATACATGTATTTAAATTGTACTATTTAATCAGTTATGATATATGTATTAATACATACCCATGAAACCATCACTATAATCATTATAGTTTCATATATGTATCACCCTCAAAGAGTTTACTAATACACCTTTAAAATTCCTTTTTTCTATGTCTTCTACCCTGTCTACCCCTTATACCTTCCATCCCTCCCTCAGTTAGAGTTCAGAGTACCTCTAGAAACAACCCAAGTACCCATCAACAGGTATTTGGGAATGGGCAAACAATTATGGTACATCCATTCAATAGAATGCCATCCAAAAATGAAAATGATTGAGGAATTTATATGCACAGCATGGATTAAGCTCAAATTATGCTGAGTGAAATCAGACAAAAAAGAGTACATATTCTACGATTCTGTTTATATCAAATTTTATGAAATGCAAAGTAATCTATAGTGACAAAAAGTTTGGTAAGGTGTATAATTAAGAATTTAGCTTTATGTTTTTCCTAAAGCCTAAAACAAAACAAAACAAAAAATCAGGAAAAAAAGCTCTCGGTGCCTTTCTGTGTAGCAGGTTTAAGAATTCCTTTGGAGAAAATATGGGTTCCCACAAAAATCTATCAGGAAGAAGATAAAAAGCAGATGCAAAATATGTGAAAGTAATAGTCACACTACGAACTTTCCACTTGTTAATGGCTTCCTTTTGCAAATTTGTCTTTTATCAAAGAACATATTCTGCACAAAATCTCTTCTATTTCTTTTCCTCTTTTCTCTCTTTGGCTATCTGATTACAATAATATTTTGCATATGTTACAAGCGTTTTCATTTTATCTCCTTTTTTGTAACTGCTACATTAAAATATAAAGAGAAGAAAAGCTTTTGAAATTTTCATTATGAGAAAACAGGAATCTTAAGTCTTAATTTAATACATGTCACTTGTTTATTCATAAGGATTCATATTTAGCTCTTAAGAACATACTTTGGTTTTTGATTTTTCCCCATCTTCTTATAATAGTTTATGTACAGGTTCGTGTAGTTAGGTGTAGTTTAGTTCAATAGAGACAAAAGAAAGTTAAAATTTTTGTACATTTTAGTGTTGAATATTGAAGAAATGACTTCATTTCTATGTGAATAAATTGTGCTTCAATTGATTAGCAAATTAAATGCATAGATGTTACTAAAATTTATTAAAATAATGACATCTTATTGGTGTGTTTCCACATACAAATCTGGTCATTAAAAACTGATGAATAGAACATTGACCTTAGCATGTCCAAGTTTTCATGAAAATATTAGCTAAATGGATGACAGAATTAGCAAACATAAACAGATAATTAAACTTTTGAAAATACATGTTTAATTATAATACTGGCTTGATCAACTAATGAGTTGATTTAAGGTATATAGGTTAAAATGAGAATATATTATGAGAAAGCTACTCACATGCACGCATATACATCCATATGCCACTTATAAAGTGTTTAATTGTCAAATAGACAAAATCATTAGTGTGGGTCCAGACAGCCTTTTTGGTTAGAACTGTTAAAAATTGACTCTTACCATTTTGCTATTTATAGTAAAATGCATAAAGTCCAAAGTCATTTCCAATCACCTTGCATGCTTATGAGCACCCTGGGTGAATATTTATATCTGTACAACAATATTTACAGCATTTGTAAGTCTACATTTTTCTTCTATTAATGAAAACATTATAGAATCAATTATGTCATGTTACAATTAAGGAGAAACACAATAAGGTAGCATATATTTTATACTAAATAAAAAATAAAGTGACCTTGAAATTATTTGTTATAACACCTGAGGAATATTTTCACTGTAAATGTAATGAAAGTTAACACATGACATTGCAGAGTGTGTAAACATTATTTATTGCCCATCTGTGGGGTAGGTTTCTCTTCTCATGAATTGGTAAAATTCTAAGTCACGGCTTTTTTATAGAGCAGTAAAAATATAACAGAAAATATCTAAAGCTTTTTGTCACTAACGAAAACAAGTACTTAAAAATATTAGCCCATCTGTACTTGAGCCAAAAGCAGTAATCTGAAAGACACAGGAGCAAAAGGCCAAGTCGGGAAGCCAGCTCTCCATCTACAGTAGAAAGCAGAGTCTATTTATAGTAAGGAAAATGTATGTTTAATGCAAAGCACATTATTTCTAACAAGTAACCTATCTGGAATATGGCGCCATGGGGAGTTTGAAAATAAAAGAGTCAGCAATAAAGGGCACTAGTGTCCTCAGAGGGCCATGATTAAGTGTCTGACTAAGGCTTCTGCTTGTTTCTGCATTGGATTATTTTTTTTCCTTTTAGTTTGCAACACATAGACTAGTCCCACAGGAAGAAAAACTTGTCATCCACATAGTACATCACTCAGTCGGGTACAGATAACTGCATCTCTTCCCTGTGGGAAGAAATCCTTTTTATTGGACTTTGTGGGCCCATTCTTTATTTACTTACATTGTTTGGGCCTCAGTTGTGGGAGGCGAGGCTTCCTCCTTCCCTGTGGGAGCCAGCATTCTTCAATGCAGTAGTCCTCAAGGCTCGCCCCCAAGTCTCCATTTCCAAACCTTCTCCTCTAACCTGCCAAGGTTTCCAAGGTTTTTTGTTTTTATTATTGTGTTTTTAACTGTCACAGTGTATCTCCCTCAAATCAAATGCCATGTTTTTATATTTGCTGTTAACATCTGTAAAAACAAAATAACGCAAAACAAAACTTAGAAAATACAACCAAATTAGCAGAGCACAATAGTAATATGAAAACTGTACTATGCTAAGTATTTTATTTGATTTGTTTTCATAATCAGTACATTGGCCCAATGAGTTAGTTACTGTTATCACACATCCTTGTTTTACAGATGACAAAACAGATAAAGATTAAATCCCTGAGTGACCCACAGCCATGAGAAATAGAGTTTCAATTTAAACTCAGGTTGTCTGACTCCAGAACTATATTCCTGGCCAAAAGAACGTACCGACTCCTCCGTTTCTAATAACTAATTTCAAAATTCAGATCTTCCTGGACACTATTCTGCGGATACCTTTCTGTTTTGGACATTTCATCAGCATTTATGACTTTTATATATATATATACACACACACACACACATATTTATACACACATATACACGTGTATATATTAATGTATCTGTAAGCATGTGTATGTATGTATTTGTTTGTATGATGCCTGGAAGAATGTAGATGCTTTCATGTTTAAACTTATTTAATCATTACAGCCCTCCTATGAGTTTCATTGTTATCTTAATTTTATGGAAATTAAGTAATGTACTAGACATCATTGAGCTTGCAAGTAGTTGGATTGAAAGGCTCTTGCCCCAATCTCTGTATCTTCCACATGTTCTTACTCTTAAGTACATGTGAAGTGCTCCCTTAATTTCTCAAGTTTTATCTCCATCAGCTAATTATACATTCTTTTAGTAAAAAGACTATACCTTCCAAGTCTTATACAGTTACTGAGGCACCTAACACAGTAAGAGCTTAATAAATATTTGGAGAATTTATTTCCAAGCTTTGAATTCCTGGGCTGGTTTTTAAAATCTCCAACTGAGACCATAAATCTCTTCTTAAATTTATTACAAAGTACTTAAGACTCCTGAAAAATATTTCATGACAAAGGGCTGCTCACCAAGGAGCAATGATGATTTTGGTCAAACCCAGAGAATGTGAAGGTCAAGACTGATTCAACGAAATATTGATTCCCATAGATGTAAATATTGTTGACCTTCTTATACTTTCAAATTTCTGCAAATAAATTTCAAATCCTGGACACTTTTGGACAAGATATGTTCCCTATCTCCTCACAAATAACCTTTGGTTAAAAAACTTACCTACGACTGAAGAAAACATTTACGATTTCTCCCTTCTGTTCCCTCCTACATATTATTTTTAAATTCTACTTTGCAACACCACAAGCCTGATTCTTTCCTCTTCATTAGCCTTCTCTTCTACCCTTCTGCAAGGGAAATATGGAATCTCTACTGACCCCAGGCATGTCTTTTCTCTTTCCATCTCCATGCGTTCATTATTATCCTCAACTAGGTTTTACTTCCCCCTTGTCCTGTACATTGGCCTTTCTCCCTATGTGGACATTCAATGTGAAGCCATGGTGATATTCAGGCATGCAATGAATGAAGAGGGATGCTGTTATCCAAGCTTCTGCTGATATTCCTAGGGATAGTTTAATGACGTTTATTTAGATCTTTAAGGGTATCATTTGTTTCTTATCAATGAAGTTTCTCTTTTCTTTTTATGCTACAGAAGAGATTTTTTTCTACTAAAAGGAGTATAAATGTTCTCTGCTATCACCGAAGCTAGTAAGCAATAGTGCTTTGCTGATAAATGCAGACACTAATAAGGATACAGATTTTAGCCCAGAGTTGAACAAAGCATTCAAGCTGACAGCAACCAGAATCAGGATTTTCCACACCATAGTGGACAGAAGCAAAAAACTTTATAGAAATCAATTTTAAATGTCACTTACTCGAGCTTTGGCCAATTCAAAGTGAACTCAAATTTTGTGTAAAGGCTCTGAAACAAGGAGCAGAAAGTCTAAGCAAAAGGTACTAGGAAAATAATCACAAGGAGTATACAAAGGAACAACATGGAGAGTGTCCTAATTACTTAGCTACTGGTCAGAAATAATAACCAGCTGTAATAGAAGAGAAAATGGGCCATAGGATCATATCCTCTCTAAAGTTTGTATGGCTTCTTGTTTGTTAGTACATAGAGTAAAATCTATATTATTCTCATCACCAAATGTAGGTTGACTGATTACCAGGAATATTTTATGTCACCTTCTTAAACTCCAGAATCAAAGAGCTCATCAAGTATCATCATTCTTTTTTCTATGTCTAAGAGACAAATCCAAGCCTATTAATTTAGACTCATTATAAGATTGTTCCTTAATGGGGTTTAATCTGCTTACATATGTAGGCATGTTACAGAGCAGCATGACTATTTCCTTTCTCTAAATATACACAACATTTTAAATTTCTACCATATGATTATATACCCCTTTGTGTAATCCTTCAAATCTTGTAAATTTATCCTATATCTGCAGGTGGTCTGAGAGTATCTTGAAAACAGGAATTGTGTATTATCTTGCATAGTAAACTATTAGCACCATAATTAATCCAAACCTTCCTAACACAACTAAATCCCTGCCATACAACAAACTCTTTCAAGGGCAGCATAGAAATGCTAAAAACAAAAAAATTTTACAAAACATTTTAGGTGTGAATTCTTTTATCTTTTGATTTGTCTTTCATCTCAGGTGTCCCTCCTACATCAGAGAAAGAGGTAGCTTCCTCCATTCTAAAACTAGTTTTTAGTACTGGCTCAGTTCAGTGCTGAATTCATTATAACTATCTATATTTAGTGATCTAAGGACTAGCAAAACTCTAAATGCATTTTTTAAAGCTTGGAGGGATAAAGGGAAGAGTAGGTTTCTATTAAGGATGATTCTGTCTCCTTCTGTAGGAGACGGTTTGAAACAGAAAATTTTCCATTCTTGGCATTCCAAGAGTATGAATGTAAGTTGTAAATATATTGTTAAATAGATTTTGGTTTTGATTATGTGTTTTGAGAAAAGAAAGAAAGTATCTCTATCGACATATCTACCTCTATTTCTACATCTATATCTTAAAGACTCCAGATACCTTATTCATCTTGAGTTCTAGACACACAAAAATTCTGTCCTTAGGCCAACCCCATTTTCCCAATGAGAAAACAGACCCCACAGAATTAATTTCTCTGATATTGGTCTCAAAGACAGGATTCAAGGTCTTGAATTCTCATCCCAGATCTTCTACTTATCATCCTACATAAATGTGGGCAAGCTAAAGAAAGAACTTCTCCTGGATTAAATTTCCTAAGGATTTCTGAGGTTCCTTCTAATTACATGCCTGTGTGATGATTCTAACTCTTCTATTTCAGTTGTTTTTACAGTGGATCCACAACTTCTCTTCTATTGCAGCTAGCTCTCTTTTTTGACTGGCTCTACACACAGCAACACTCACACACACATGAACACACGCGAACACATATACCCTCGCACACACACAATAGATTGGAGCCCCCTCAATATGGCTTATTGAGTTGACACAGGTGTTAACAATAAGTATGAATCCTCCAACTGCTCAAGCAGCTGAGACAACCTTTTGCAACTGTGCTGCCATTATTATACACATTGGTTTTGGCCTTAGTTTCTAGCTAATCAGGCTTTCTTACTGCAACTGACAAGCATTTTGAGTATCCAAAAAAGCAAGCAAGTGTATATACATAAACTGATATACAGACTTTCTTTCTGAGGTTGTTTAAAGTCACTAATCCAAGTTTTTCAAAGTTACATGAGAAGAATATATAATAGACAAAGTATAAGTGACAAATACTTCTGCTGAAATTATGTGAAAATGAATACAGTTCATAGCTGTTCTTTTGGTCCTTGCGGATGTGTTCTCTCAAAGTGAACTAGCATTTTTAATAGAATTTTCTTACTTTGATACATTTTCTCAGCTTGAAGTTAATATTTCAAGATTTGAGACACAGAGCTTCTCTAAAGCATAATTCTTTCACAATTGCTGGTTTTCTCTAAGTTTAAAAGTAAATTAATTACTAGAATTTCAAAAGATTGAAGCCTGGAGTGGTCGGTTTGAAATAACAGAGTGCCTTTGTGAGCACAATCACTTTTTAAACTTCTCTGGTTATAGAACAAGCACACCAAGTATAGCAGACTTATTATCAGACATGATAGCAGACATTCAGGAGGGAGTGCAGAGAGATCGCCCCTGCGGTTTGGCATTTGTCTGACTTGCTTGTCCTTAAAAGCAAAGCCATTGGATTTATACTATTTTAATACATTGCCTCGGGACTTTCCAGGCCTGTGTTTAGCACATGTAGAACATAAACACTGCACTGTACAGAGTAATACCAGAATAGTTTAAGAAGGGCAAGGAGTGGAAACTTTACAATCACCGAATCTGTTTGAAAGAAACATTTGCAAGCAAAAGTGAAGCAATGACTAGGTCAGCATCTCTTAAGGATCATTTCTCTCCTAAATAGTTGTTACACATTTTGAATTAAAAGAAAAATAGTTTGCATCTGAAGAGGTGTCACTAGCAACTTTCCAGAAAACTTAGTTATCTGACATTTTTCATTGATTTTTCTTATATTAAAAAATGAAATGTCAGACACTGTTAATTGTATTTTTTTCAATAAGTAGTTACAGAAGGAGTAATGGTTAAATGAAAGCACTTCCTGTCTAATGCGCAATGGATATATTCATTTAACTGTATTCAATTTAGATGAATGCAATATGTCTATACCCATCACAGTTATACATTATCTGTGGGCTGAATTGTGATGGGGCGGTAATTACTACCTTTATAAATGGGACAGTATTGTCAGTCTGAAGGAAGAAAAACCATTTTCTTATCCTATTTTACACACCCACACAATAGGCACATTCCAAAACTTTCCTTCAAATATAGAAATTTTACCCTTGAATTTCCGGTGGAACTAATGACAGTAAATATGGTCTGTCAGTAGGTCCTGCTTTGCTTGAGGGTTCCTGAAATTTGCTCTTGTCTCATGGGGCATGACGGGGGAACTGAGAGACTCAAAATCACTCCACACAAAGTAACTCTCATATGTGTCACTCTGCATGCTTATAGCTCACCTGTAGGCATTACATGGCATGAATGAGATTATTCTTAAACCATATATTGTTTTCCTTTGAGTTCAATGAAGGTAGAACTATTAAAATGTGATTTAGTTACATAGTTTTTATCCAATTAGCAGACTGTATTTCTAGAGCAGTTTTAGGTTTACAGAAATATTAAGCAGGAAGTGCACAGAGTTTACACATACTCTCCCCAACCCTTATATATAGGTTCCCCTATTATTAACATTTTGCATTATGTGGTGGGTTAGTGTATTATAATTGATAAAGCCATATTGATACATTATTATTAGCAAAATCTTTACATCAAAGTTCTCTGTGTTGTAAAGTTATATGAGTTTTGATATCATGCATATTTCATGATTTCCAATTCTCTCCCCTTTACCGTGATAAATAACTGGACCAAAGAAAAAAGAAAGAAATCAGATGCATTTATTCTTTTACTCACAACATTTATTCATTCATCCATTCTTTAATGGTCATTTGGTGAACATGAACTCTAGGCCAAGGACTGCTATTTAATAAATTCAACCATTTTCCTGACCCGGGTTAATCTATGTATATTTTTGTGCACCCTTTTTCTTCCCTACCTAAGGATGTTGTTGCCTGATGTTACTGGTGAGGGCTGGAATGTTCTCTAATAGATTGGTAGTCCTTGCAAGTTATTGGGCTAATACTATGTTGTGTCCACCAAGGCTTATTGATTTATGTGTGTTTTACTGTTTCATTGTTTGTTAAACAATTCTGTGAACCAATCCACAACCTGTATAAACTTGGAATGCAACATTTTTATCCTATCAACAAGAAATTTGGAAATTATACCCACCCATTTTTCCTTCATTAGGTAGACAAGCATAATTAAGAAATAAAGCAATAGCTATGGTTATGATTATCTGAGGATGCACCTGGGGCTTCCTTATTTCCTTTCTAAAGCTTTTTTTTTTTTTTGGTAGAAGAACTGTATATTAATTTATTCTGAGAAAGATGAAGTTTGTGATACCAAATGCTGATAAACAGTGGTTCTAATGAAAATGCATATGTTCCTCAAAAATAATCTGTGTTCAAATATAGCCAATTAGGAAGCTTCTCCAAAATAAGCAGTTATTTAAGCAAACTTTAAATATTTAATGTTTGCTTCATGAGCAGAAATGCAATCAATATTCTGGTATCTTGCCAGTGAGTCAGAAATTTGTCATTCTATCCAAATTAGAAGTGATGTTAAGCTGTTCCCAAGGCATGCTACCCAGAGACAGTTTCACATGTTTAATGTGCATTCACCTTTTAAGGTGGGCGTCTTCAATCAATCATTAATAAAAGGAGTAAAGCTCCCTTTCTTAATCAGGAAATGGCTGACATAACACTTTCCCCAGGCATTGATGGAAAAGTCTAATTTTGGTCATGTCTTAGAAACCAACACTTGGTTCACAATGAATTGTGAGGAAAACAATTGATTATGATAAAATGGGAAGATCATTGGAAGTCAAGAATGTGTTTGAGGTTGCCACCCTCCATTACTTCAGGAAAATTCTTCAGTAAGCTCTTTAGACCTCAGAATCTACAAAAAATAAGTAAAAGTCTAAAAGTCTAAAAGTTTCATTTGTTTGGAATCATACTCATCTACTTATTCTATCATTATTCCAGCAACTTAATTTTCTATGATATGACTTATGTTGCCAGGGTAGGTCATACCATCTATGTGTGTGTGGGGGGGAAGTACTCTCTTCCACTATTTTTTTTTTTTTATTAATTTCACTTATTCAACAAATAGTTATTGAGTTTCTTCTAGGTAACAGCACCGTGTTAGATGCTGTGGAATGCAAAGAGCATTCTTTTACAAAAGAAGTCAGTCACAACTTTGGGAAAATCAATATTAGTATTAGTTAATCTCATATAATGCTCTCTTGACTATGTGTGGAATTCCTAAATAGGCCAAAGTAAAAAAAAAAAATTGTGAGATAAAAACCTCTGAAGACTCTAATTATGTAAACAAAGTTTAAATTTGCCAGCTTTTACATAAGAGGTGAGAGGAGATGATAAAGCCTCCTCTCACTTGCTCAAATTCCCATCAGAAATTTGCTTTGTAGACTCAGGGAAGAATGGTATTTTGTTAAAATAATTTTCTAATGTCACATGCATTCAATGATACACACACACACACACACACACACACACACACACACACACACACACATCCCCTCATTCACACACCCTCCAAAAAAACATTCAAATGTCAGGTACCTATGTAGGAGAGGAACAGTAATTCTCTCCTTCTTGAGTTCTTAGCTGGGACTTCCTGTAACGAAAAACAGATTAACAATAGAAAAAAAACCCAGAAGTTTAATAATACGTGTACCTCCTGTATACATGGGTGATAACCTAGAGAAATGAGTAATTTCTAGACTAGATATCAGAGTTGTCTTAGACTTCAGGGTTAAATACCATCGTTCTCTGAAACAAGGAAGTATGCATGGAAAGTTCAGGTTAAGACCCCAGAAAAGCACCATCATAAAACAAACAAACAAACAAAGGCTTGTTATGCAGATTTAAGACAATGACTTTTCCATTGATTAAGAATTTCTAGTGATTTAGAGTTAGCCTTCTCTTCTGGGTACAAAGAAGGAGAGACACCCTCACAAATTGAGATTTCTTTTATGTATATTTCTTTTACAAAAAGGTAAGTTTTCAAAGCTTTGCCTATATCTGCAGATTCAAAATAACCAGCCCAAATTATCCTTACATCAAGGAGGTATATTTGAGGTGTCACATTTAGGTTTCCTACCATCACATTTTGGGGTATTCTGAGCCCCATCTCCTATATTTGTCATGCAGTGTACTGTTTCCATTGAAAATTATCTCACATTTTCTTCACAAGAATCCTGCAAGCTGCTTATTATTATCCCCCTTAATTTATACTGAGATAACTGAAATCTTTGGAGCTTGAACTAAAGCCAGTCATTCTTCAAAGACTAAATTATTTTCTCCCTATTACAAAAAATAAAATAAATAAATGAATAAAACCCTTTAAAGCAAGTTTTCATTACCCAAACTGTTACAGAAATGCAGAAAGAGGATGGGAGTCAAGAGTTTTTTGATGCAGTAGCAGCCACTTGATTGGAGGAGGGAAAAATGCATTCCCTTTGAAGCAGGATTTGGGGCCAATATAATAGAACAGGTTAGGGAATATTAGAATTCTTAAAGCAATCTCTTACACATAGCAGTGAAAGGTCAACTGTGGGCTTTCATGCAAAGAATATGAATTCAATCCTCAAAGCTCTGAGCTGGTATTACCATTAAGGAGCTATGGAAAACAGCAATTGATTTCTGCTCTTCCTTTTTCATAATCAGGACACATATTCCAGCCAATGGAACGAGACTATTATCTTGTATTTTCTTAGTGCCCATCTCTCAGCTTCATTATAGATTTTTAAAATTATAACTGGTCCTGTTCCTTTCCCTGGGATTAAGGGTTCTGTATCATCCCGAATGCACAAATGAGTTAGCAGACACAGCCTGGACTTACGTGACATCTGAATAAAGGCTAAGGAATTGGAGCCTCTGTGAGCATGCTGATCAGTGGCTCTGAAGTCAGGCAGATCTGAGCTTGAATCCAGGCTCTTCAACGTTGAGTGAGTTTCTAAACGTGTTTGTGCCTTGCCTTCCGTATCTTTAAATGGGATAATAATAGAACATACTTCATAGGGTTATTGTGAAGATTGAATTAACAATTGTGAAGTGCTTGGCACATTTCTGGTTTACAATGCAAGCTCAGTAGGGGTTAGTGTGCAATAATCATTACAATAATAAAAATAATTTGGTAGCAAACATTCGTTTTTCTAATTAAAGGCATTACTCTAGTCAGAATACTTGCTACTTTACAGACATGTTTGTTATATATAAATGGTATATATAAATATAAATTTCTTGGTGTGAAAAAGTACTTATTCTCTCCTCATACCCAAAACATTAATTATAAAAAGTAATTAATTACTACGGAATTCTTACTGAACCACAACATAAAATGCCCGTTATCGTCACCTAATGTTTTAAAAATGACTCTTGTTAAGATAAATGTGGTATTTAATTAGCAATTCATTTTCAACCTTTTAATGAATCATTGAGAATGGTTAACAAGAAGCTTTCTTTTATTTCATATTTTTTTTCCCTCTTACATAAGCTTCCAAAACCTCCTCCTCTGGACAAAATCTAGACATGCAAATTTGAATTTGATTTGAATAATTGGCAAATCAATGAAGAAATTATATGTCAAATGTTGTATGTCTATTTTATTCATGTTTTTATTTTTAAAATTTACTGATATTAAGAATATATATATATAGGTATTTTTACTGCTTTCATATTTATTCTGTATTCTAAATATATATAAAGATTGCGTAATTATTTCAGAGACTAAATGCCATGTTAATTTACCTCCAGGGCTAATTGATTAATAAGAGTACCCTGCCATTCACAAAAGGCCAAGAAACAATGTGTGCTTACAATGTATCTAATGGTATGAGATAGAAAAAGATAGGTGGAGAGAGAGACACAGAGAGAGAGAGAGAGAGAGAGAGAGACACAGAGAGAGAGACAGAGAGAGAGAGAAACACTGACTTTTTCCTTTAATTATTCTCAACTAGTCTGAACTAGGTAACCTTCTATAGCAAATTATGATTATTACTTTATCACGATTTATGGTTTTTACCTCTTTACATGCAAATCTCACCCTTACACACTAGACTGTAAATTTCTGAAGGTAAGAACCAGTAAAAAATTGACTTTAGAAATTGCTCAATAAGAGATTCTTGAATGTATGAATACTTAACAATTAGTTAGATGAATGTATGGTTTGATGAGTAGATTCGGTGGATGAGGCCGCGTGATACAATGAAAAGCATGCCCCCATTTTGCCATTACCTAGTCCTTGGATTTTATACAAATCATAAAATTAGTAAACATCAGTTGCCTCTTCTGCAAAATGGTAAGTTTGGGTTATGAGATACTTTTCCTACTAGTCTGAGACCTTATTCTCCAGCCTTCTGCTGCATAGAGCTGGACTCATTAAGCTCCAACTTGGAAGGTAATTCAGTTTTACACTTTAGAATAGGCCTAGCTCATATTGGGTAATATCAAGGACTGCTGGGTTAGGGTTCTTTTACTAAAAATTAGTCCTCATTACCTAAATAGCTCTAACCTTAGTTTTCGAGTTCTGCCAAAGATTCTTAAAGAAACTTTTCCTTTCTTCTCTTTGAGTCTCCTGACTTTATCCACATTTTGCTTTTATCTTCATCTGCCTGAGATTTCTGCCTTTACATTTCAGTTTAGGTTTGTATGTTTTGCTGATGGCATTTATACCCCACCTGCCCCATTCTTCCTCTCTTAACAAGGGGAACAGAATATGCCCTGGGGACTGTCATTAGAACCTTAGAGGGAAAGGAGATGGGATATCTGCATCATTTCCTGGAAAGAAAAATGAAGCAAGGAATGAAATACGTATTTTAGTTTGATGACCTTGTAAAATGTGAGCATTCAGAAAAAAATGGTATAATATATGACTTAAATTTTGGTAAAAAATATCTCAAAATTATAAAATTTTGAATCAAAAGCCAGGTAATATGATAATTTAAAAATGTTTTAGAAATATAGGGTATTTAGATGAAGGAATCAAAGAGTAACTAGAGAAGCCTCACTTCCGGCCATTGAACTATTGTTATAGTCTCTTCTGTAACGTAAAATAATATAAAAATACATTTTTAGCCACAAATTTGCCCTGAATTCTCTGTCGTCTCTCTCCCCAAGATCATGAGGCTGAGGTGTTTTTGGGCACCAAGGCAGAGTTGACCCATGTCCAAGGCACATGGTCAATTTTCTAAGGCTATTGTGCCAGCTTTATAATAAAGTAAGAAGAACTATGATGGGATTAAAATAATCCCTAGTTTCAATCTAGTTCCCGAAATCTCTCTAACAAAAAACATGGGAGAAAAAAAACCTAGTGAGAAACACTGGATGATAAATAATGATTTCTCCTGACTGTAGCCTACAAAATCAAGAGATTTAGCTTTATCTCATTGTTGTGCCCCTGTCTCATTTCTCAAAAGTGGCTACATCAGCAGGTCATTACCTAAGTTCTTTGAGCAACTGGGTTTTTATCCTGTAATCAGAGTTTACATCCTCATTACTGGATGCATCATGTCCAGTAGCTCTTAGACCTTCCATTACCCTAGAATGTAACCAAATTCTTACTTCAGTTCTCTTAGACAGGCAATTCAGGTATTTGGTCTTGCTGTGCTGTTCGTTAATGGTACTCATGCCCTCCTTGCTTTTTGCCATGTGTTTTGCTTTTTTTTTAATTTGGACTTGAATCACTATGTGTTCATATCTGAATTAATTGTCCCATCGCTTCACCCTAGCCTGTGCCTAAATTCTTTCTGCTACCTTTCTTGTCTGCTGTGTGACGTGCCTGTGATGTGCAAAATGGCCTGATTTCTTTCTATGGAGGGTAGTCATTTTGAAGAAACAAAGATAAAATCAATCCATTCTTTAGCTTGTTCATCCTTTCTTCATACATATTTATTTGGTATCCTCGATATGTCAGTCACTGTTTTATTTGGTATTAGAATAATAGAGAAGAACTTGGAGAATGGTATCAGGCATGAATACAAAAATCACAATTATCCATTCATTTATGTCGTGCATATTAAATAGGCACCTATTCTGGACTAGACAATATGTTGTTTAGCATTGTGGACACAAAAATGAATAAAATAGTTTCTTCCCTCAAAGGATTTGTGGGAGCAACAGACATGAAAATATTAATAGATAATATCATGTGGCAAATCTGGTGATAGAATTAAGGAGAATAATGTAGAAGCAGGATTTGATAAGAGATGATGCTAGTAAGGTAAGAAAAAGCTTTTATGGTATACTAAGAAAGTTGGCTTTAAAACAAGATGTTAAGTCATGGCTGTATACTAACAAGGGAACTAGGCACAGATTATCTGAATTCAAATTCCCCCTCCACTCTGTGACCATGAATGTGTGACCTCTTTAAGCATTGGCTGATGCACCTACAAAAAATGTAGATAAAAATAGAACCTAACTCATAGGGTTGTTGTGAGGAATGAATGAGATAATTCACATACCTAGTACATGGTTTATACTAAATAAGTATTTGTTCACTATTATTCTATAGGCAATGATAGAATTCAAGGCAATTTTGAACAGAGGAATGATGTAGCCAAATCTATTTGAGATAAAGCATCCTAAAAACTGTAAAGAGAATAGTTTTGAAGAACACAAGATAAACCTACTGGCAATGTCTAGCAGGGACTGATGCTCATGTAAGAGACTTAGGCTGGTTTTGGAGATCATGAATACATTGGGCTCTAGCTATAGTGGCAATGGGGACACTCCTGGGAGAGTGTATGGAGTGGATAGATTGGTTGGCCGAAGATGGAATTGCTTAGAACACAAAACTTTAAGGGACAATATCAGACAAAGAAAAGTCTGAAGGAGATAAAGTAGGAATGGCCAGTGATGTCCTTTGTAATAGGCAGAACCACAACCTGGAAATGGGTGGCAAGAGGAAGGATGAGGAAGGATCACGCTGCAGCAGAGGGCTACTTTGGGAGAACTCGTGTTCTCAACAGATGTTGATTGATGAATTAAGGATGATGCTAAACTCAAAGTTACTTCCACAGTGGCATGAATTTCCAGGAAATAATGAGCTTTACCATATCCTTTTAGTCACAGTAAAATTAAATACCAATTGGATTAACATAAGATCTGGTCATGCTATTAGAGAGAAATATAACAAACATTTTTTGCCTTTTTTTAAAGGATTTTGCAGAAAAGGAGAAGTCTACAGCTAAGGCCCTGGAAGACGTAAAGGCAAACTTTTATTGTGAATTATGTGACAAGCAGTATCACAAACACCAGGAGTTTGACAATCATATTAATTCTTATGATCATGCTCATAAGCAGGTAAGCCAAAATGAGAAAAGTCCTTCATATTCCTGTATGTATACCTTCACAACAGAACTGTATAAATTTGACCTTATTTATTGCCATCTAAGACTCTAAGGTAAGATCATTTTATGTTTTATTTATTTCCTTGGAAGATTGTGCTTTTTGTTTAAATGTTAGGCAAAATAATTTTCTTCTAGCAGTACCATAAAACTTGAGTTGGACTTAGAGATGATCTAAGAGTAGACTGACTTATTTATTTTAGAATTACATATAATTGACCCTTGAGCAACATAGAGGTTAGGGGTGCGACCCCACACCCTGCACAGTCAAAAATCTGTGTATAACTTTTGACTCCCTCAAAACTTGACTACTAAAGCCTACTGACCAGAAGCCTTACTGATGATATAAACAGTCAATGAACACTGTATGCTTTGAATGCTTTGAACACTGTATGCTTTGAACACTGTATGCAATGAAATTTGTATGATATATATATATATATATATATATATATATATACTGTATTCTTACAATAAAGCAAGCTAGAGAAAAGAATGTAACTAAGAAAATCATAAGGAAGAGAAAATATATTTACTATTCATTAAGTGGAAGTGGATCATCATAAAATTCTTTGTCGTCATTGCCTTGAGTAGGATAAGGAAGAGGAGCAAGAAGAGGGGTTGGTCTTGTTGTCTCTCAGGTGGCAAAGGCAGAAGAAAATTCACATATAAGTGGACTCTTGCAGTTAGAACATGTGTTGTTCAAGGGCCTACTATATATGTGGAAACCAGGACCGTGTTCAAAATCGCCTAATTAGTTAGTGGCAGAACTAGAACCCTGGACTAGTACTAGGACAAAATCTATTACAGGATCTGTTATAACCTACTTCTTTCAAGGATTCCAAAGTATAAGAAATACTAGGTCTTTGGGAAAGTGATTTTTCACTAAAAGGTAATATTTTCCTAAGAATACACCTTTAAGACTGTCAGAGTTGATACTTAATAAATTAACCATTGCAAATAAGCATACAAAAAAATTCAAAAAGGCAAAGTCTAGTAGTAATAACAGGTGAAAACATTTCAGTTTATTTTCTTAAATCATCATATGTGTTTCTATATTGCAAGTGTGGGTAAACTACACATGGCTGTTAATATTCTCTACTTTCATTTGTCTGTGAAAGAAGAGGCTATTGTTCTCATTCTGTTAGGTTTTATCTTTGCTGGCTGAGGTATAGAGATACTGGCAATTTAAGAATTAAGATACTGAAATACCACTGACTGAGAAAGAAATTCAACGTGGTCCGAGGATTATCGCTAACAGATGTGAGAAGTTACACATTTCTGACACGAAATAGAACTGACATGTTGGAATCTATGGGAAAGTCTTGTATACTGTATATCTAAAATATTTATTCAGAGTGAAGAAAAATGAATATTTCATCATATATCAGTAATATCTATTGAGTGCATACTAAATATATGTCCTTGGGAAATGCAAGGCTGATGAAGACACAGCTTCTATCCTTAGAGATAAGACATATGTATATATGTCTACATTTCTCTGACAAGGCAAGATAATGAGATAAATTGCTTTAGGGCAATGATTCCCAACTTCTAGTGTACATAATAATCACCTCAGAACTTGTTTATAATTCAGATTCCCAGACTCTCCCTCAGATATTCTAATTTAATAATTCTGAAATAGGGAGCAGGAGCCTGTATTTTAACATGATTTTAAAATGGGAAATTTTCAAACATTTATAAAAATGAATCCTTTAGTTCATTAAATATGAAATGTCTGATTTTGAATCGAAAGTTTATTATATCTCAAACAAGAAGAAGTACAATAAATCAAAGTATGTGCCTGAACTGTCGACAAATTTTGCCGTCTTAATGGTAGCTTGTTTACATCAGCAACGAAGAAGCCTGGACAGTGAGTGGCGATGAAATCGTGAAAGGCATTTTCCACAGCTTGTTGAGAATTGAATGTGTTTTTTTGCAAGAAGTGGTCCAAAGCCTGGAATAAGTGGTAGCCAGGGGAGCAAGGTCTGGTGAATACAGTGGATGACAGAGAGTTTCTAAGTCCAGCCTCTCTAGTTTGAGCAGCATTGTTTGTGCCACATGTGGTTGAGCGTTGCCTTGCAAGAGGATTAGCCTGTCTCTATTGACCAATCTCAGCTGCTTAATCACCAGCATCCTCATCATTTCATCCAATTGGTTGCAGCAGACATCCACTGTCATCTATTGACCAGGTTTCATGGAGCTGTAGTGGATAATACCAGTGCTGGACCACCGAACAGACACCATTAGCATTTTTTGATTAATTTTTGGTTTTGGACTGTTTCAGCACTTCATCTTTATCCAACCATTGTGCCACACACTTAGGATTGTCAAAAAGAATCCATTTTTCATCATATGTAACAATATGGTGTAGAAATGGTTTCCTTTATGTCGTGACAGCAAAGAAAGGCAAGCTTTGAGATGATTTCTCTTCTGATGCTTGTCTAATTCATGCAGAACCCATCTATCCAGCCTTTTTATCTTGCTGATTTGTTCCAAATGCCCAATATTGTTGGAATAGTGACATCAAACCTTGCTTGTTAATTCACACATAGGTTGAGATGGATTCACTTTCACTACAGGTTTCAGCTCATTATCCACCTTGGTCTCAAGTCACCCATGTGGCTTATTTTCAAGATTAAAATTATCAGAATGGAACTTCTCAGACCAGCGACATACAGTGTGTTCATTAGCCACATCCTTCCTAAATTTTGTTGATATTTCAAGCTGCCTGTGCAGCACTGGTTCCATGACAGAACTCATATTTGAAAATAAAACAAATTTTTCACTTATCCATGGCTTCATAAAAATTGCTCTAAAATTTTTTTTGAAAGATAATCACAAGTCAACCCATGTGTTTGATAGAATGAGGATGTACCTTCACAATAAAAATAAAACAAAAAGAGTCAAAGTGAAATGCCAGAGATATCGACTGTCAAACTTAGTACTTAAGGAAGTCAGACCTTTCATACTTAATAACCTAAATATGTGGCCATCACCCAACTTCAACAGTAATCTTGTTTCATTTCTACCACTACCACTTGTCCACACCTCCACCACGGCTACATTATTTTGAAGCAAATTCCAGACATATCATTTCATCTAAAAGTATTTCAAGATGTATAATTATGCTTTAAAATTGGTGCTTTAACCATTACCATAGCTAAAAATTAACAGTAATTCCTTAATATCTGTTAGTGGTCTTGTTTCCCTAGTTATCTCATAAATGATTTGTAAATTTGGGTTCTTTGAAATCAGGATCCCAAAATATCCACACTTTTGGTTGATATGTCTTTAAGTTTCTTTTGATATATTTTAATCTATATATTTTCCATCCCTTTTTAAATTTTACTCCTTGCAGTCTGTTTCCTACATTTGGAATTTTGCAGAATTTTACCCAGAGTTGTCTTTTCACACTTTCCTTAGTCTTCTGTATTTCCTTTGAATTGTTTTCTATAGAAAAAGATCCAGTCAAGTTCAGATTTATATTTTTTTCTTGGTAAGAATATATTAGAGAATATATTGTGCTCTTCCATAAGGCAGCATATGATGCCTGGCTGTCTCTCTTTTGGTAACCTTAAATTTGATCAATGGGTTTAGGTACTATTGTCTTGATCTGTCCACCATTAAATATCCCACTAGCTTTTTTCCACTAATGCTTTATGTAGCCATAGATGATCATTTGGCTTAAATCCATTACTTAATTTGTAGTTGTAAAATGGTGATTCTGTCATCTCTTTTGCATTTATTAGATAGAATATGTCTATAAAGAGAAAATTCTCATAAGCACTGCCCTTTATGGGATTTTATGCAGGTGGTCTTTAGGCTGCATATTAAGAAAAAAAAATTACTCTGGGGATTTGGAGAAATAAAAGACCAGGCAAGGTCTCATGGAATAGTGGCATTTAATCTGTGCTTTACATAAGTAGAAGTAGAAGTAATAATAGAGGCTAGATGGGATAGCATTCTTGACAATGGAAATACAGTATAAGAAGTTAAGGTGAGGAAATGGAGGAACACAAAGGCATCCTTTGAGACCTGTAGGAAGTACTGGACTACCAGGGGTGAATCCTCTACAGGTCTGCATGCCACAGCTTCCCTTATACTGGGGAATTCTGCCTAATCAATTTCTTTCTTTAAATTACTTTCTTCAATTTTATTTCCATTGGCTCCTCAACATGTTGATAAAACAATCCTTCTCAATCTTCTATTCCTGGTTTTGTTTCCTTGTTTGTTTTTAGACCTACTGTCATTCTAACTTTCCTGTGTATGCTCCTTCATCAAACTATGATTGAGTTTCTACTGTGTGCTACTGTGCTAGTTGTGGAAAATGAACAAATTTGGTCCCCACTTTCAGGGAGCTCATCATCTAATTGAGGACACAGACAAGTCAGTGGACCTTATGATGTATTGATTTAAATGTTGCAGAAATTATATGCTTAGGATACTTAAAAGAGAGCATACAAAACCAATTTCAGAAAGAAGAGAAGACAAGCAAGCTGGATTTCTTAAAGAATGAATATAAGCTAATCATGCAGTCAAGAATAGTATTATAAGTCCTTTATGGTAGAAAACATGTATCAAGTCATGGGGGCAGTTACAAAGCATGATCCATGAAGGAGCTGTAAGCAGGTCACTATGGCTGCTAAAGACACCAGCACTTTCTTGGAGATCTCTTCAGAAATCTTTGAAACTGAAACCCTTTTCCCTCATTCTCTTTTGCAGTATATTTTGCTCTCATTCTTCATTTTGCATTCCCATTTCCACCATTCATACTTAATCTCATTCCGGAATCATTGCTAGGTCTTCTAACTGGACTCCCTGCGTACCTCTGGTATTTTCCCTCCTCCACACCAATTTACCTACTTATGATCAGATAAATCTTTCCAGATTACCATATTCATGCTGTCACTCCCATCTTAGGAAATCTTCAGTTGTTGACGGCTGACTATTAAATGGGTCTGAACTTCTTAGCCTGTCATTCAAAATCTCCACAATCTGGCTTTTGCCTCCATTTTCAGATTTATCTTCTGCAACTCCAGACTTTCCCTACACTTTCTCAAAAGATGTCTTATGCTTTCCCACCTGCTCATCTTGGCTCATAATCTCCCCTCTGCCTGGGATGCCCTCTCATCTTGTGGCTGTATTTCAACATGTACTTCTGCATATCTAATACATAGATTGACAACTTGTATGTGGATAGTAAGGAAGCTGAGATTTCATGGCAAACTAATTTACCGAAGCATTTTTCAAACTGTATTTCTTTTGCTCAAAATCTATTAATATTTTGGGAAATTTTTGTACATACTGTCCACTTTGGGAAACACTGGAATAATTCAATTTGCTGTAGACCTTGTTAGACTGTTTTCTTGGATAATGTTGAAATACTTCCATTTCAAGATTTATATTGGCCCAAAATATTTTGAAAATTACCTCAATTTTATACGTAGCTGAGTTTAAAATTACCCTTTTAAATGAGACTGGATTTTATGCATAGAAATAAGAAGTATGCACTAAAGTAAAACATGCAAAATTTATATATTTTTAAATTTCAAAGCTAAACATGTACATTTGGTTCTTGCTTCATTAAGGGCTCTTCTTGATTGTGATGATGATTGTAATGATGGTGGCAGGGATTTGGCTGAGAGTATTTATTGGCCTGAGTAATATGAATAGTTGCCAAATTTTATTTTCCATGTAGATTCAGATGAAATATTTGTCCTCTTCTGTTGAACTTCCAACAATATATGGTCGTTTTGGTACACTTAGAAGTAAATCCAAATTCACATGGAAATCATTCCTGTACATATCAATAAAACAGCTTAGAACTAGAAACAAAGTAATCTTAGAATTTTTCTCCCTGTATTTCCTTCATTCATTTATAATTAGTCAGGATTCTTCAATTGAATAAGTGATTTCAAAAGCTTTTGTATTATCTTGTATCTAAAAAGCATCGTCTAGTAATGTGATGCCTCCAGATTTGTTCTTTGTGCTTAAGATTGCTTTGGCCATTTGGGCCCTTTTTGGGTTCCAAACAAAGCGTAGAATTATTTTTTCTAGACCTGTGATATATGATGTTGGTATTTTGATGGTGATTGCATTGAATCTGTAAATCACTTTGGGTAGTATAGATATTTCAACAATGTTGATTCCACTGATCCATGAATATGATATGTTTTTCCATTTGTTTGTATCATCTATGATTTCTTTTCTCAATATTTCATAGTTCCCTTTGTAGAGATCTTTCACCTCCTTGGCTAAGTATATTCGTAGGTATTTTATTTTCTTTGCAGCTATTGTGAATGGTATTGAGTCTCTAATTTGACTCTCGGCTTGACTTATTGGTGTGTAGGAATGCTACTGATTCATGTACATTGATTTTGAAACCCTGAGACTTTGCTGAATTTGTTTATCAATTCCAGAAATCTCCTGGTAGAATCTTTGGTGTTTTCTAGATATAAGATCATATAATAAGCAAAAAGTGACAGTTCGATGTTCTCTTTCCCAATTTGGATACCCTTAATTTCTTTCTCTTACCTAACTGCTCTGGCTAGGACTGCCAGCAATATGTTGAATAGAAGTGGTGTCAATGGGTATCTTTAGTGGGAATGCCTTCAGCTTCATCAGGGAAATGCAAATTAAAAGCCCAATGGGATATCACCTTAACCCTGTTGGAATGGCTTTTATTAAAAAGTCCAAAAATAATACATGCTGGCATGGATTCAGAGAGAAAGGAATGCTTCTACACTGTTGATGGGACTGCAACTTAGTACAACCTCTATAGAAAACAGTATGAAGACACCTCAAAGAACCAAAAGTAGGCCTACCATTGGATCCAGCAATCCCACCACTGGGTATTTACCCAAAGGAAAAGCAGTCATTCTGTCAAAAGGGTACCTGCACTCAAATGTTTATTGTAGCCCAATTCATAATTGTGAAGATGTGGAATCAACCCAAATGCCTGTCAACTCATGAGTGCATTAACAAAATGTGATATATGTATGCTATGGTATACTACTTAGCCATGAAGAAAGATGACTTAATGCCTTTTGCAAAAATTTGGATAGAACTGGAGACCATTATCCTAAGTAAACTCTCTAAAGAATGGAAAAACAAACACCACATGTACTCACTGTTAAACTGGAACTAACTGATGAGCACGTATGTCTATAGAGGGATGTAAAACTTAATGGAAATCAGGCAGAAGGGAGGGGAGCTAAAACCTAACTAATGGGCACAATGAACACTATCTGGGTGATGGGCACACTTGTAACTATGGCTCAAGCATTATAAAAGTGACCCATGTGACCAAAAATAAACCCCAAAAGCAGCATCATGTGTTTATTGCAAAGACTATATTATTCATAGTTCTCTTGTAATTCTAGACAAATAAATCAATACATAATGTGAAAAAGTAAGGTATAACAGTCTGTGATTCATAGTTTCTATTGGGCATTTAAGAATATTTTTCTATAATTTGATAAAACATTAAGACTTTTTCTTCAGTACTATTTGTGAAGAAAGATAGCTCATCAGTAACAATGCCGATTTTTTTTTGTATTTCTTCAATGAGAAAAAATAATAAATTTCTATCTTTGACAACCCCATTCTATTTATAGCTCACATTTTTGGAAACAACTCAATTATCTTAGCTATTGCCTTGAACTTCTTATAATTCTGTGTAATGTAGAGCATTATTTCTACAGCAATTCGAATGTGTATACAAATTATAATCACTTGGATAAAGACAGCACTGTAACTGTTAATATAGGTAACATGTCAATAACAATTAATTCCTTGTGAGACTACCTACAAGTCTTATTCCTTTTCTCAAGACTGTTAGCTACAAATGTATTACTGGAATGAACAATACGCATTCTCAGATGCATAGAATTCTCTCTTGCCCCAGAGACATTCTGACTCATCTCAATTTAGAACAAACAAATGAGCTGGATCCCTGTACAATTAACCCATAAAAATATCTTCAATAATAAAAAACAAATCCACTTTCAAATCCTCCATATGTGATGTTTAATCCTCCTAATCTTCCTTTGCTTCACAATAGGATTTATTTTCACTCAGAAGGAGCTGTTCACTTGTCAAGCCCAGATTTGAACTCCTACTGATTCATTCTTAAAATATTGTTTGGATTCACTTGCTCTACATGCTCCAGATAACATATCAAAATAGCACTGTCTTCGTTGTCTCGACTCCAAGAAGAAAAGACCTCCAAAACTGCTAAGAGATTTCAATCTAATTACCTCTTGCTTTGTTTCTACTATTTGATTTATATTTTACACAAATACTGCTCAAATGATAGATAGCACATTTAAGTTACTAGTCTTCTGAATGTGCAACAAAATGTTAAAGTCTAGATGATTTGTAGGGTCAGTAAGATTAAAGAAATAATGACTGGAGTGTCTGGAATGAATACTCCCGGAGCCATAAAATAATACTGCCTCCTGCTGTGTTTTGCATTCTGTAAACCCAGATTTCTGGTTGTGTGTGTGTGTGCCTGTGTGTTTTCCTGGAATCACCCAGCAGTGGTTGCTACCTCTATTAGAAGAGAAGTACAAGACAAAAGAACCAAAGCTAATCTTAGTTTCATGCTCATATTAAACTCTCCCAAAAACCGGCCTTCACCTTAGCTAAGAGGCTTTTTATGTCAATGTTCTCTCCCAACTGAAAAATAAATTAAAAATCTACATTCTGGCTCTTTCTGTCTCCCAAATGTGTCAGATGCTTTCCTACCTTAGGACACTTGCAGTAGCTGTTACCTCTGTCTGGAATATTTTTCCATCTGACACTCAACTTCATGGTTCTTCTCTTCATCTGTGCCTTGGCTCAAATGTCACTTCTTTAGTAGAACATTTCTTTTTCACCTTAAATAGTCAGTTGCCAGTTTTCAAAATTCTAATAGCCTATGGTGGTTACAGTCAGCTTATAATGGCTCTGTAGAGCCAGTTCTTCAATATTCAAGAACTTTGTGAGCTGGTCACTTACCTATTGGTAAATTGAAATCAGCTATGGTGGTGGATCCGCAAACACTACAAATCAGGGCTTCTTAAATCTTGTTTGATTCTTCCGGAGAGTTGATACACCAGCACATAATTTGAAAATCAGTTTAAAGATTTGTACACAAGGAGGAGAGCTTGGATCTATGATCAGATGGGCACTTAAGAGCTCAAGAGAGATGACAGGAGAATTTGTAGTAGTAACAATGAAGGGAACAGAAAAGGGGTAGAGTCTAAAGACTGTGAATGGCTTACAAAATATGAACACATGGTAATCAACTAAAAACAAACTTGAGATTTTTAAAAATAAAGTTGTCAAATATGAGACAAGAATAATATTACCTACTGTTAAAAAGATGTGGGAAAATATTGCTTACGAGGGTACACATTTTTTTTTGATGTTCCACTTGGATCATTTATCAAAAGCCTTAAAATGTGATTTTTTTCTATTAACATTTGGCATGTATCCCAGGAAAATAATCAGATGAATTCCAAAGATTTAAGTATAAGGATGTTTAAAATAGAAAAATACTGGATACAATCTAAACACATAATTAAAAGAGAGTGGCTAAATTATGGTGCACATGAACTGGAGTAATATGTAAGAATTAAAATTATATGATGGGTCTATTTTTTATTTCAAAATATTAGGGGGTACAAATGTTTTTGTTACATGGATACTTTGTATAACATAATGTTAAAGTTGGGTCTTTTAGTGTACCCATCGCCAGAATAGTGGGTAAATTTTTACTCTTCACCCTTTTCCCCCCTCCTCCCTTCTTGGATTCCAATGACCTTTACATCTCATTATGCCTGTGTGTGCCCATTGTTTAGCTACAGATTATTAGAGAGCATATGTGGTGTTTGCTTTTCCATTCCTGAGATACTTTGTGTAGGATAATGGTCTCCAGTTCCACCCATGTTGCTGCAAAAGACATTATTTCATTCCTTTTTATGGCTGAGTAGTAATTCCATAGTATATATACCACATTTTCTTTATCCACTCACAAATTGATGGGTACTTAGGTTGGTTCCATATCTTTGCAATTATGAATTATACTGCAATTAACATTTGAGTTCAGGTATGTTTTTGATAAAATGACTTCTTTTCTTTCTACCTAGTAGTAAGATTGCTGGATTGAATGGTAAGTCTACAATTATTTCTTTGAGGAATATCCACACTGTTTTCCATAGAGGTTGTACTAATTTGGAGTCTCACCAATAGTGTATAAGTGTTCCTTTCTCTCTGCATTCACACCAACATCCATTATTTCTTGACTTTTTAATGATGGCCATTCTGGCAGGGGTAAGTTAGTATCTCATGGTGGTTTTCTTTTACATTTCTGTGATGATTATTCATGTTGAGCATTTTTACATGTTTGTTGGCCATTTGTCTATCTTCTTTTGAAAAACTTCTGTTCATGTCTTTTGCCCACTTTTTAATGGGGTTGCTTGTTTTTTTCTTGCTAATTTATTTGAGTTCTTTGTAGATTCTGGATATTAGCCCTTTATTGGATGTACAGTTTGCAAATATTTTATCCGATTCCGTAGGTTGTCTATATTCTCTGTTGATTATTTCCTTTGCTGTAAAGAAGCTTTTTAATTTAATTAAGTCCCATTTATTTATTTTTGCTGTCACTGTACTTGACTTTGAGGTCTTAGTCATAAATTCTTTCCCTATTTTCATGTCTAGAATTTTTCCCATGTTGTCAACTAGAATTTTTATGGGTTCATGCCTTACATTGAAGTCTTTTATCCATCTAGAATTAATTTTTGTAAATGGTATGAGATAGGAACCCTGTTCGATTCTTC